>JAOYRS010000047.1:600000-755979 GCA_032432895.1 Dryadula phaetusa
TGGTCATATCTCTAATTGGTGATTTCTTATGAAAAAAAATGAGGTAGTGAGTGGTAAAAACATATCTAAATTATACTGTAATACATTTACATTGTACACAAATATTAATATTATAACTAAATATAAATTAATATAACATCTCACCTTTCAATCCAACTGCAAGATCTTTATAACCACCTTGGCCGAGTGTCCATAGCAAAGAGAGACCAATTGGAGGTCTATTCTGATAGGAATTTCTTAGGCTAACACTCTTAGGCATAGATGCTATGCAGAACTCGGGGTGCTCGTGAGCTAGCATTTGTAAAAGTAATCTATATCCATTTACTGATTGACCTGTAACAATGATAAATAGAATTAGAATTCATAAATAATTAATCTTTAAAAAGATAAAAAATTTGAGTGTAACATGATTCACAACCTGAATGGAGAACCATAGCAGGATAAAAAAAACCTGGAGTGGTCAGTCAGAGTGCTTGGATGGCTCCTTAGAAGCGCAGATTTGAATAATTTTTTTTAATTATTATATTTATTCTAAAAATGTTTTAAAAAGTCGGATAAAAGTGGGGTACACAGAGTAAAATATTAAACTTAAAAAAATTGATTTAATTATAAATTTCATTAAATCCAAAATTGAAAATGTAAAAAAAATATGTAAAAGTAACAACTTTCATAATAAGAAAAAACAAATTTCATAATAAGATGTTAGCCAACTGTAAACCAGAGTAAAGTAACTGTTAAGAATCAATGACATAACATCTGTGTAATAATAATTAAATCAAATATTACAACACACTTGTCTGGTTTCCATTTCAGTTACAAATAATAAAATTGTGTAGAAAGAATACTTTCAAAGTATTTATTGGATATAAAGGTCATAAATTTACTGTTTAACAATCAATAATCCGTAAAATGATTGAAAGATGAGTAACTACAGGCAGAGTAAGGAAGGCTGACTAGTACATCTATAGTTCAACTCCAACTCAAGAGAATTATTATATTTATTTTCCTTCCTACTGCTAACATATAATAACATATACTGATAGATACATGACAGAAAAAGAAAATATATACATACCTCTAATCATATCATTGGCTAACGCAGTTAGAGTGACATCAAAAAATAATTGTGTGTTAGCCTTTCCTGCGTCTTGGAGAACACTTTGCAAAGACTTCTTAACATCAGCAGGCATAACATTCAAAGGGTAGTCTGCAGGATAATTGGCAAAGGTAGAGTCTTCTACATCAATTTGTATTTTTGAATTTAGAAAATTGGCTACTTCCTTCAACCAAACCAAAGGAGCATTGGAAAAACGGAGCTTATTTGTTGTTATGATGTTGGCCAATTCTGCAATATCAATCTGTGAAAATAATAACATTCTTTAATGATACTTTTTAAACAAAATAAACATAGAAATAATTATATTTCATTTTATTATTACTTGTTTTTACAAAGTCACAAGATTATAAATAAGAAACAATGTATAAACAATAATTAGACTATAAGTGTAAGTGATATAGGAAATGCTTACAGCTTCAAGGGCCTCTTCGATAGTTTTAGGAGGTTTAGGTTTTGGGGGTTCAGACTTTTTATCCTGTTTTTTTTTCTTGTCTCCATCCTTCTTCTTGTTATTTTGCGGCTTCTTAGTGTCATCGATTTCCATACCCGCGTAATAAGATTTTAATTGTGATGGTGGGACTATAAAATTTAATATTAAATAAATGTTATGAGAAATGTAAGTTATTATCTGTAAATAAGCCGGGATTACTTGAGATACACGTACCGACATCTTCAAGCTTGGGACCATTTTTGGTGGGCTTTTTATCGTCATCTTTAGCATTTTTTACTTTACCATTTTGAGACTTCTTACTCTTTCCGACAACTTCCCATTGACCGCTCGACATAATTAAAGTTTAATAATATTAATCAAATATTTTTGGTAAATACAGAGAAAGCGACAGGTTACACGTCAAAAACAAAGCAAAAAACGTCAAATTGAAAGATGAAGTGGATTCTCATTGGCTAATAGATTCCACTTGGCCAAAACGTGGCACTGCGTTTAATGCATTTAGTTGCATCTAGAGTTACCAAAATTAAAATATTACAATATATACATTTATAAAAGATAAATAATTGTAAGGTAAATAATTTAATAAAACATGTTTTATATATTTGTTACTTATTTTATCATTTAAATAAAAGCTAGAAATTAAAAAATATTTAAAATATCTTATGTGATCTCAATTGTTATTTTATCTTAAAGTTTTTAAAACAATATTTTTATTAAAATAAAAAAATTACAAAAATCACAAAAATGCAAAAAGCACTTTGTCCGAATGAAGGGAATTTTCTTTTAATTGGCAGCCCTAATTATCTTTGGTGATAAAATTAAATCAAACCATGAAATCGGCTAAAGTTAGAATGTGGCTTTAATTTATTTATTTAAATAAAAAAATTATACAATTCAAAGAAATAATATACTAATTTTATTAACAGGGAAACATAACTACGTCCAACAATTCTTATGCCTATTTGATTTCAGAACGTAAGCTGTCAAACGTCAAATCTACCGCAAACATTTGTTTTCTGTGCCTACTCAGCTGCTGTGCGTAGTGTAATTTTTGTTCCTGTATCTGTGTACTGCAATTATTTGAGAACGTATTTGAACTTCCGTGTATACTACATATTAATCAGAAACAAAGCATTTTTGACTTCACACTTACATGTAACGCGTGAAATACATTTTTGTATTTAATATTTTTCAAAGTGAATGTTATGATGGAAGACAAACTGATGCTGGACGATATATCCAGCACCCTGAGGGAAAGGGTGTTTTTTGCTGCTAGAGATGGAATGTCCCTGACTCTTTACGCTTTGTTGTATGAGAAAAATACAGATGATATCGACGATCTTTTAAACAGTGTAAGTACTTTTATGAATATCTTTATAAGGTTTGACACTATTTTTAATATTTTGCTAATGTCATTCAGTCAAAAATAATATTGGAAGTAACGTGCTTAGCGTCTATTTTTATATATAAATCAGATGATATCTAACTTTGCTTGTTATGAACATGCGTTGTTTATTAGTTTTGCGTCGTTTTCTTTATATTTTTGTGTTCTCATTAATGTGTATCGTAAATTCACAATACCTCTTTTACGAAAGCCGAATGCATTTATAGCTATACTGGTTATAAGTTTGGACTATTATTGTGATCAATCATATCTTTTATTTGAACCAAACCCACAAATAATACTTTAAAATTTTTGGAAAAAAAAATATAATCACATCTGATAATATGTAGTCTAAATTATGACAAGCACTTATTTTATCTTTGCTTAAATATTGTATTAAAAATATATATTTTTATTTGTAATTATTAATAAGCCACAGTCATTTAGAGGGTGATCATAACAGCGGATATAAGTGGCTGAGTATGGCCCAGGGTAGGCCCAATTAGAAAAAAATGGAGAAGGCTTTTACCCAAATGGGGTCCATGCTTTAATATTATGTATAAATTAAATTTAAGTAAACTGGTTACTTTAAATAAACTAGACAAATTTTCACACTATTTATTAACAATACTAACACTTAACTATAATTTACACCTAAAGACTACAACTAGTCTTTATGTGTAAATTATATACAAGCAGGGATATAAAGGAGATATATTATTATTTTTATTATTATTATTACAAGATACACATATAATAGGTTCTGTTTAAATTCTGTGAATACACAAATTGGATATGGAATGATAAATTATATATACATAAAAAAAAAAATTTTTGACCATATTGATTAATTATTATCTGTGAGATTAGGCAATACTTTAAAGACTTTATAATTTAATACCATACTTTAGGCATGATTGTATTAATGCCTAATTTACTTTCTTATTAGCATCCTTTTGAGGTCACATACAAAGAAATTCAGTTTGATACATATTAGAATCCTTTTTATTAAAATTGATGTGCCAATGAGTCTATTAGAACATAAATATTGGAAATGTGATTAAAGGAAATGCAAATAAGGAGCTTTGATGGTATATGACACTATTATTAAGGTTTAACCATAAAACTTTATAGAAATGCATGACTTGTAGGATGTTTGCTGTGATGGAGTTAAATGTACACCGCTGATAGCTGCCTCACGACATGGCCGTGAGGGTGCAGTAAGAATTTTATTAGAAAAATTCCGTCCACCCGTAAGACTGGAGACAGAAGGCACTGTTAAGTTTGATGAATATGTTATTGAAGGTATGTTACAATATTATAAAATAATTTATTCAATTAAATATTAAATACTTTAAATTCAAATACGATTAATAAATTTTTTGATCTGTGCATGCATAAAATGTTATAAAATTTGGGTTTTTATGAAATTTTATATCAAAAAGATAAATATATTTATGTAACTGATAAGATATATTGATGGCCGCAAGATCAATGTCAATCCAGCTTGTATAAAGTAATAACAAGCAAATGTTATTCATTTTTTGTCAAAATGAATTAAATTAATTAATCTATGTCTCTTCACTTAAATATCAGTTGAAATGAAAAATAAATATAATAATTTGAAATGTTAATTTATTCCACTCTAATTATGTATTTTTTGTATTAGTAATAATAATTTTGAAAGGCATTTATTTCATTGTTTATAACCAACTGCTTTATTGCAAAATAAATTACATTTATCCATTATACTGTTGAAGGACACATGGAAGGCAGAAAAAGTAAAATATAATCTTTGTGTTACTCGAGTATGTAGGTTAAAATCTCCATAATGCTGCTCATTTGTTACAGTTTACAAACATTGTTGCAAGTCAGTGCAGATATGTTTTTTTTTACTCAAAGCTGAAACAAAATACATAACTATTTGTTTACTTTTGACCTCTAAGTCTACTTTTTTAATAAAATTGATTTTATATATAAATCATAATTGTATAATTGATGTTCTAATTGAGGTCATTGTGGCTCAATGGAACAGCATGTGATTGTAAATGCCATTAGTTACTTCGATTCCCAAATGGGGGAATAATTATTTTCAAAATTTATTTTCATTTCCCTGCTCTGGTAAGCGCAGCGTTGAGTTCGCCATTCAATACACAATGTCTCGATTTTCACGCTCAAAGCAGTCAATGGAGTGTCCTAACACTAGGTTGTCTCTGATTACCCTGCTAAAGGATAAAGCGTGAAGCTATATGTATATTGATACATGTCATAAGTTCATCTAATTTATTTTGTTAGGTATTACCTTTTTTTATTTGAAATGAAGTTTATATTTTAAACATTTATCAGAGCAGTATGATTTGCCATTGACTTTTAAGAAACCGTCATTATATATTTATTTTAAACTATAATAATCATAAAATTATCATATATTTCAAATATTATACTTTTAAATATATTTGCTTATTAGTACTCATTTAAAAGTGAACACATTGAATATATTGTCATATTTATAGTGACAGAAAAATAAGATGTTATTTAAGGTCAATGCCTCTTTGTGCTGTGTTTAATTTGGTAGTTGTACTTGTACAAAGTATTTCATACTGGTGTATTCTTTATTATGTTCAAAATCATAAACACAAATATTGCTTTAGAATCTGTAATTATTAAAAAAAAATTGACTACACACATTGATAGTAAACACTTTGTGAAGTAAACAATAAATAAGAGATTTAAAACAATTAGTATCGATATCTAAGTATAATAGTAACAATGAAACTCATTGTAATTGAGGCCGTCCTGGCGCAGTGGAACAGTGTCTGCCGTTGTGGGTTCGATTTTGAATTTTTATTATAATTTCTCTCGTTTGTTAAGACAAAACACGGCGTTGAGTCCCACCAGTCATTATGCAATGTCTCGAATTCGGCGTGAAGTGGAATACGGAGTGTCTTGACACTAATTAGTTCCTGTCCACCCTACTATGCGGTATAAGAGGGTGAAGCTATTGAATTTATTTGTTTTCTAATGCAAATATTTTTGTTGTACTTCGAATTCGTTTAAGATAAAGATACAGTATTTATTTTTCTTTTAAATAATCTCAATAAGTCAAATGTTACAAACTGGTATTATCTTATGTAATTGCTCGTTAATTTATCTTATATGCATAAGATACTATTATATAATTAAGAGGAGCTTCAATGACGGAAAATCGCTTAATCTAGGATGATTAGCGTGTTAGCTCAGTTAATTGTTTAATATATTTATATACAGGGTAAAATAAATATTTTTAGAAAACGTATAACAATTTGGTCTGTTTTAACAAAAATAACGTTATTGTAACAAGTGTATAAGAATTGTGATGTAGTTCAAACGTTTAGCTTAATTAGTTAGAGCGCTTGGACAGTTTCCAAAAGACGCGGGTTCGAGTCTCGTTGCATTATTAGTGCGTTGTAAATGTTTTAAAAATATTTTAGGACAAAATAAATAATGCCATTATTTTTAACGTTTGAAAATTTAACATCTCTTTATGTCTCTCATTATTGTATGTATTTCTCATTATTTTATGATTCTTTCTCATGTATGTATTTCTCATTATTTTATGATTCTAAAATAAAACTTTAGCTTGAGTTGCTTCTTATTAAATCAGGTGTCTGTCAATGAAATTCCCGTTAAAATCGTTTCATCAGTTACAGAGATTAGCCGAAACAAACAGACGGATGAACAAATATAAAAAAAATACATTATTTTGGTATAAAGCGATTATTTTAATGTTACAAACAGCGAGTACACGCACGAGGACAAGTATTTGCGAAATTGCAAAGCAAAATATGAAGATATTTCATTTGCTTTACAATTACTTATACAATTAAATTATTTCGTCCCTAAATAAATCACAATATATGTATACCGTTTAAAATTTTTTACTAATAAATAAAAATATATAATGTAAGTTCTATATGGTATTAAATAAATAATCAATGAAGCCATCGTGGCGCAGTGGGACAGCGTCCGACTGTCTGCGATTGGATTGTGGGTCCGGTTCCCATGAAGTGAAATGATTGTAATTAAAAATTATTTTTGTCTGCTCGTTCTGGTTAAAACAAAGTGCGGCGTTGAGTTCGCCACTCACCACGCAATGTCTCCATTTTAGGGGGAAAACAGTCTTAGCACTAGGTTGTCTGCCACTATCCTGATGCGGGATATATCCCGCATATATATATATATATATATATATATATATATATATATATATATATATATATATATATATATATATATATATATATGCGGGATAGCCTGAAGGTGCTATTTTAATATGGGAAAGGACAAGACATTTGTTATTGTGCATATTTAGATACAATTTGAGTAATTTTAGTGCAAATCGCATATTTATACGTCCATGTAATATTTAATTTATATCTTCTAAACGTAGTCACGAGCTGCAATAAAAACGGTTATGACCCAAATTAAATGTACGCAAACACGTAATACAAGCAAAATAGCAGAGTCAGTGTGATGTTACTTTGTGCAAGCGACGTATTAGATCAGAGGCTTAAATCGCTGTCGTTGCAGCTTAGTCGTGAGATAGTCAAGTGATTGTTTTGGGTTCCTATCCTCATTTGGGATAAATATAATTATGTATAGCTCTTCCGTTACTCTTTGAGTGAATGACAGAAAACTGTGCGTTTTCTGCCAAAACTACTGGATGTAGAAAACTGTGCGTTTTCTGCCAAAACTACTGGATGTATAACAAGCTCTTTTTCATGTGAGAAGGGTTGAGGAATGTAGGGCAAAAGCAATCAGGTATGATTTTCCGAAATTTCTACTTTCTCCTGGAGAAATACGTATCAAAATTTAACTATGAAAATAGAATCAGAGATAATAAGTCGGTATGTTATAAAGTTCGCGCAAACAATATTGCGAGCAAAAAATCGTCAGGTTAAATAAAGTACGCCTGCGCCTTAAAAACATGGAACACATTTTATAATAAATATTTATAGCTTCACGTTTTTTATCCTACATAGCAGGGTAGATAGAAAGTACTCAGTGTCAAGACACTCCGTACTTTGCTTTTCACCGAATTCGAGACACTGCATCTTGAGTAGTGGAACTCAACGCAGCACTTTGAACTTCATGTAAATTCAATATTTGATAAACTTTAACAGAATCAGAGACACTCCCGTCACGATCGTAACGTAAAGATGTGCATAAATATACAAATTTCTCTTACTAAAAATAGACATTCTAATTTTATACTATACATAGTATTATAACATAAAATATATAAGTTAAGCGTAAAACATTTGCAAGCCGCTACTCTGTCGGAAAGCATAGTACGGAGTGTCTTGACACTAGTTACTTCCTATCTACGCTACTATACGGGATACAAGCGTGAAGCTAAAAAATCCTAAATCTAATTGCATTTAACTATAGTTGTGAGGTAAATCCTTTTGCCAATCATGTATTTATCTCACATGAATAAACAATGATCTTATTTAGCTTCGGCCATTACTTTTTTTTGCATTTATTTGAATCTGCCTCAAATATGAGCAAAAACATTAAAAAACCAGGTTATTTCCGTAAAACGGTCACCATTATAGTGAGACCAATGACTTTACGTGGCCAGGTCCTCGCGTGGCGCGTTATTAATAGAAACCTTCGGTTTGTACACAAAGAAACTGAATTACATACTCGACGCTTCTTTACTTGGCGTACGTCCAGATCTTTGTTTTATATATGATTTATAGTAATTAATTCGCGATTATAATTCCGCTTGCAGCTTCCGATGTACTTGCAGTCTTATCTTGTGTACTTAGTTCTTTGAATTTCGCTATTTTTGTATGTTGATTTAAAGGGAGCGTGAATAAGCATATTTTTGTCACGTGTCTATTCTAAGTGGTATTGGTCGCAGTATAAATATAATGTGCATATCTCATTTGCTGTTTCTAAGAAATTTTGTAGTGGTATTTTGTTGATGGTTGAGAACCTAGAGTAGGAAATATCAATGAAGTATTTACCTGTATTCGACTTACATATGACTGACACGACATAAATGGAACCATTTAAAAAGGATTGATGTTGTTTTTTTTTTGTTTTTTTTTTAATTGACCGTAATCCAATGATGAAATATGAAATTTTTATTTCAAATGACGTTAAATGTTATAATAGTTTCTTTTTATTTTTATAATCAATGTGTTTTTAATATCGTGTTAGTCACATTATATAATGAAGATTTTCGATAGAGATCTTACCTAATATTGGTTCTGTAGGTAATCTAATATTAAGTAACCTTGTGTTTATTGAAAATACTGCAACTGATAGTAAAGCTTGGCAAACCCCAGTCGATTGTCAATTGTTTAGATTTCTTCTGATATAAAATTTTAACAAGCTTTTATTAACATTAGAAAAATTTATACTTCTTAACGCCTACTTCATACCGTCCGATTTGCTTGAAAATTGATATGCGAGCAAAGACAGGGATATGTAGTATAGTCATATATAATATAATAGATAATACATTGACGCGAACTGTTAACAAGAAATGCAAAACGCAAAATAATTTATACTAATACACGTTACTCATGACTGAAAAACTTCATGCACACGCAGAGTGCGTATGGGGTTGACTCACATCATATTTGTAATAAAAGCTTAAATATTTTCACTTTTAATAAAAAACAGTGTTCCCATTATTATTGTTATTAGGTACTTACCTAGCTATTCAAATAATATGTTTGGCATTAATAAATCATATAGATGATTGCTTGGACTGTATATAAAATGTAATATCCCGTTTTTGTTCATTATATGGAATTTTCGAGAAATTCTGATGTTCTGGTACATGCTATAAGAAATCTGCATACTAAAATCTATATTTTTCGTTGTCTGCCCCTCTGACACTTCAGAAAAATGATCACAGTAACGAATATGATATTTCTCCCCGTGATGGGACGAGGTAGAATACAATTCCCTTACGCTGCTAGTAGTGTTCTGTAGGAAGCGGGTAATTTGGTAGTAGGAGGTTAGTCCTCTGATTGGCTCGCAACCACAATCGTGACAAGGATCCGCCAAATATCTGATGTGTGTTCTGGTTCGATGTCATGTAAGCCGCTAGCTTTCCCTATTCCCACCCATCACTTCCCTCAGAGTGTAGTGGTTTTGACAACTCTGGCTTCCGAGGCCATTATACTATCGCTCATCACTTCCATCCAAAGCCGGAAACGCATCCACAAAAAATCAAAGTCAAAAGTGGATTTCCATGGGTAAAGATGACCACTTACCATCAGATGGCCATTCTGCTCGTTTGCTTCCTTTTTTATAAGAAACACATATTTGTGTCATGGGTTAAAATGTGAAATTCCACACGAATTTTTTAATATTGATAACTTATGTAACGATTGTACTTCAGCATTCACTTCCGCAATGCTACACATTGTGGCAACATGTATGAGGTGGGAATGGTATTTGTTACTGTATTTAATTATTTAATTTAGCAAAATGGCTCTCATATTTTGCTTATGAAAAGGAAGAACACAACAAAGGAGTTAAGGATTGAATAAGATTATTAAATACTAGTCAATACCCGAAACGTTCGTTTATAGGGACTTACCATTTGTTATAATTTGGTTGAATAAAATACTGGTATAATTTTCTTATATATCAATCGATTGCAATAAAACAAATGTTACGGGTAGTTTGCAAAAATACAATAGTGAAAGTTGCATTAAAATCGGATAAGACGTTTCCGAGATTAGCGTGCATAAAAGCACAGGCAGACAGATACAATTTTTTTAAAGTAGTGGTGTTTTAATTTAAAGTAGTAGTGTTTTATTTAAAGTAGTAGTGTTTTAATTTTAATTATATGATTTGTTTATTATGATTAGATATGGTTGTTATGTTACAATACTTGCTACTTATTTCCTTTGTTATTATTTGTACGTGGCCAAAAACAAAATGAAAAGCGTGAATAAGATCTTTGATTTTCGCGATTTTTATATATTTGAAATGAAACTAATTTAACCGGATTAATATATACCAAAATACGCGTATATTTTGGTATAGAAACCAAAATACGCGTATATTTTGGTATTCGAAAATATATTTTGGACACCTGACGTTTCGAACACTTTACAGTAGTCCGTGGTCACAGGTAGACTGAGGAGTGAGTCTACGCGATTAATCCGGTTAAAATAGTTTTATTTAAAATGAAAAAAGCGATTTTTATATCTATAACGAATTATTAGAAAAACTTATACTTATTTGTATGTCTCTATGTTTAACATTTTAAAGACCAATTTTTTAAAAAAATCTACTTCCTTCCAGGTGCAACAGCACTATGGTGTGCAGCTGGTGCAGGTCACCTAGGCATTGTAAAACGTTTAGTTCGCGCTGGCGCTAACGTGAACCACGCAACTAAAACACTAAGCACGCCCCTCCGCGCCGCCTGCTTTGACGGAAGACTGGACATAGTAAAGTACTTAGTGAGACACGGCGCGGATATACATAAAGCGAATAAATATAATAATACGTGTTTGATGATTGCAGCGTATAAGGGACATCTTGATGTGGTGAGTATTTTCGCGTCTATGTTTTGTTTAAAATATGGTTTAGTGTTTACGTGAAGCTCGACTACTGTGCAGCTTAAAAGGAACTTTATTCTACGGTGTAAGGAAGGTTACCAGATCGATATGACAGGGATATGGGACTAAAAGGGTGTTTATTCTCATCTCAAAGCCTGGCAATCACATCTAGGTCGCTGGCGTTACACGCTGGGTGGCGGTGATCGCTTAGGTACTACTAATAGGAAATGTTGTTCCCAAGCCATTGTTCATTTTTTTTGCTAAATTAATATTTTTTGCCTTTGAAAGTCATAAGCATATACTCTGAAGAAAGAAACGGAAAATAATTATTCCTTATTAGTTTTTAATCAGAAGCATGTAGTGGTTATATATGTGATACTCCACTAGTGATATATTGCATAATTATCAAAATTAATTTTATCAATATTAGAGTAAAGAACTCGGGAATAAATACTCCTTATATTAAAAGTACATTTTTGTCCTTTTTAGGTCCAATTCCTTCTAGACAGCGGTGCCAGAGTGGACGAGAGAGCGCTATGTGGTGCCACGGCGTTGCACTTCGCGTCGGAATGTGGGCACGCGGCGGTCGTGTGCGCCCTCATCGATCACAACGCGAAGATACTTACTAATGAAAATGGTAATATTACTTAGGAAATTGAGAGACAAAAAATATTTAAGTTTAGTTTTCGAATCAATATAAAAGTATCAATTTTCCTGAATGGGGATAGAATCCATAACTATCGCATTTACAGTAAGACGCTGCCCTAAACTAAAAACTTAGCCACGTACTACGGATCTTTGATTCTAAACATTGATTATCAAATAAAATATCCTATGTATTTATTCTGTTTCTCTGGCTAAGGTTACTTGCAAGTAATCGCTAACAGTGATAAAGTCCTTCGCATGCTGCAATTTTATATGCGTCTGTTTTTTACTTGTAATTGTTATTTTTTTTGTAGAATATGATATATATGTATCAATCTATATATTTTATTAATTTTATATGCTTTATGCTCTCTATAAACTACAACTATACTGAGTCCGCGTTATTTTCGTAAAAGGGGGTACAAAGTTTTTGCTTCACATATTAATATATGTGTGTCAGGCATGACGCCGCTGCAGTGCGCGGCGGAGCGCGCGCGCGCCTCCGTGGTGGAGATCCTGGCGGCGCGGCCGGAGGTCACGCGCGCTCAAGCCGTCGAGGCGTACGAGCTTTTGGGAGCTTCCTTTGCCAACGATAAGGAATATTATTGTTTGAGGGTGAGTTGCTCCTGCGGCTTCACACTTTGTCGTTTTATCTAGGACTTTCCACGACTTTCTATATTTATATACAAATAATTTTATACAATATGTTTTTAACAATTAAAGTATGAATATAATTAAGTATTACGTATACATGGTTATATATTTTACTTATACTTTTGGTGCTCTTTTTTTTGACTGACACTCCGGTCGCAGATTTATGCGACAACATTAAAATATATTTTTTAAAATGCAGATGGCGTTCACTTACCTACATAGAGCGATGGCAATGCGCTACGACACGAGATATGGCCTTCTACTAAAGAAACCTGCAGAACCCATTCCTGCTTACGACAATTGGAGAGAAAGCACAACATTAGAGGTATTTCACATATAAAATATTGGGATTCGTATTCGTGTAGTATAACTGGGAATTGTGTGTAAAAACGAGATGATTTGGAAATAGTTTGAAATAGAGATTACGCTCTAGAATTAGTCTGTTAAATATATTTATTTAATAATTTTCGGTAATAGTTCCTGTGACAGAAGTACCATTTAAAAGTAATTATATTTAAAATATATTAATTTATTTTTATTTTCCGCTCTGACAAGGCAAAGTGAAATGTTTATTTTACTGTTCAACTTTAGGCGTAATAAATGTATGATACATTTATGTAAGAAGTGAATTGCCCTGATATTACTTCGACTTTGCTATGCGGTAAAAAGCGGAAAATTGTTTTCTGAAAGACAAAAATATCATTATAAAAGCAAAAATTATCAGTAATTAGAGTATCTCCGCAGCATATTTGCCGTTCATATCCGATCAAACATGTTCCGATCTGTCTGATTAAGTCGATTTTTGTTATCATAATGGTGAAATTAGTAAATGATCAATATAAAATCTTCAATTCTCCCGTTCTTCTGGTAGCTTTAATATATCCAGTGTGGGTGGTACTCGGCGTTATACAAAAAGTGTTGTCAGGAGGTGGAGCGGCTGCACAGCAACGCGCACGCGCTGCACATGGAGGGGCTGACGGTGCGCGAGCGCATCCTGGGCCGCGCGTGCCCCGACCTGCCGCACCCCGTGGTGTTCCGCGGCGCCGTGTTCGCGGACGAGGCGCGCTTCGACCGCTGCCTGGCGCTGTGGAAGCACGCGCTGGCCTTGCGCCACCAGAACCAGGTGACAGGCGTCGGCGTCTGACGGGAACCGTGTGATGTTTTTTTTTGATTGTTTTTCATAAATAGCATTCTCTTTTGCCAAATGATTATTTTCTACTCCTCGTAGATATTTATTCAAATCTTTATACAGAGATACGAATGAAATAAAACTTGTAACAAGCATATAAGAATTTCTAGGTAGCTGAATAAAACGTATGGTTTAGTGGTCAGAGCGCTTGAATGGTTAGCAAGAAGCGCGGGTTCGAGTCGCACTACATATGGAGTGTACAATGTTCAATTGTTCAATGTTCAATTTTCGGAACACACAAGATAGTTAATATTATAATAATAAAATTAGTGAGCTAATACGAAAAACTATAAGAAAAAGTAAAAATTCCCGTACGCTGATTCGGGTGCCAGTCGTGGGTTCATGATTATATTACAATTATTATCATTTCCTCGCACTAGTAAGACAATGCGTGTAGAGTACGGAGTGTATTGACACTATAGCACTAAGCGTTTTTCAGAGTATGACAACAGCTTATAGATATTTACTAATTTTAAAGTGTTATTCAACACTTAGGATTAGAAAATATTTTTAAAAAAACATATTAAAATTTTTATACGTTTTTTAAACGATTTGTTAAACGATTATTTCTTAATAATTTTTAAGTAGTAGAAATTTGTAAAAATCTCTACAGAGATGCTAACAACATAAATAACTTGTACAACATAAATAAATTGTAACAAACGTATAAGAATTTTGACGCAGCTGGTAGTAGAACGCATGGCTTTAGCGGATAGAGCGCTTGGACGGTATCCAAGAGGTGCGTGTTCGAATCCCGCTGCGTTCAAATTTTTATACGTTTTTTCAAAAATGTTTTCTAACACCTTACATAATTTTCAGGTGTCAGTAGTGAAGGACCTGCTCAGGTTTGCCCAAGTTTTCTCCCAGATGATTCACATTGGAATTGAATTGCCACTGTCACAGGTGAACATCAACTATATATTTTTTTTAATTAATGTTATTTTTTTTATATATAACGACACAGAGGTCAGACGTCCGACTGTAAACGTAACTGGTTGTGGGTTCGATTCTTATTTTTAGAAATGATTATATTTTAAACATATTGCTCCGCGCTCAGCAGCAGTCAGCGGAGTGTCCCGAGTCTCAGTGAGAGTGAAGCTGAGCAGTGGGGCATTATCTGACTGTAATACACGATTCGTTATGAATTACATTCGGAGAAATTATTATATTTAAATTACTTTACTTGCTAAATTTAGTAAAACATAGCGCAGTGTTGAAATCTGCCACTTAACGCCCATGTTTTGATGCTAGGTTCTAGATTTAAAGCTGCTGAAAATATATATTTTTTTACCTTCACAACAAAACACTTCGTTTTTCACTTTCCACCGAATTAGAGACATTGTGTATTCAGTGGTAGAGCTCAACGCCGCTCTTTGTCTTTACTAGAGCGAGGAAGTGAAAATAATCTAAATATAAGTCATATATATATACAATCAGACGCTGTTACACTGCGTCACGACCGGCCTTTAAATAATAATTATATAGTTATTTACTATTTAATATTTTTTTTAGGTATGTTATGTATTAGAAGCGTGTTCGGAGGAACTTAGGCGAGGCATGAAAAGGGTAGAGAAGCCACAGGTTAATCACGACCCAGACGTTTTGACTGTAAGTTTTGCTTTGGTTTTAGATTTTCTATTTATTTATAAGTAATAAATTTTTCTTATTACACTATACATACTAGTGAAAATTTTTGTAATAGTACATATATGACAGTCTGATATTCGGATTCGGATTCTAGAGATTTGCCGTAATAAACATAGGGAAAGACAAACATACAAAATTAAATATTTTTGTATATGTTCCGTGCATAAATGGATTTAGTGCTCAGCTATTATTGATATTACAAACAGACTCTTCATTTACATTTATTTGCTTCGATAATATATAAGGAACTAAAATATTTTTAACTAGTAAGTAAGAAGTACATAATTTTAGCTAATAATTATCACAATTGTTATACATGTTATTTATTTTAAATAAACAGTAGTCGTAGTAGTCTATTGATTATATTAGTAGTACATTTGTCAGGAGGAGTATGAGAGCAACGTGCGGACAGCGCTCTACTTGGTGGCGGTTGCTGCGAGGCTTCTAGAAAATTCTGGTAACGACGAAGTGAGTATAATTTTGTATATATTTTTTAACTTATAAATTGAATTTAACAAAACATTTTGAAAATAATAATTAAGTTATATTTGAAGATAAACGTATAGTATTTTAAGTTTTTTAAATATTTGTTTTTAAGTCGCATAACAGGGTCGACAGAAAGTACCTAGTTTCAAGACACTCCGTACTTAGCTTTCCACCGAATTCGAGATATTGTGTGTTGAGTGGTGGAATTCAACGCACTTTGTCTTACCAGAGCGAGGAAGTGAAAATAATTTAAATATAATTACTCCCCCGAGGTGGGATCGAACCCACAACCGATCGCGTTTACAGTAAGAAGCTGTCACACTGCGCCACGACCGGCCTCACAATAAATTAATTAAAAAATATTATTGAAAAAACGTATAAAAATTTGAACGCAGCAGGATTCGAACCCGCGCCTCTTGGATACCGTCCAAGCGCTCTGACCGCTAAACCATGCGTTCTACTACCAGCTGCGTCGAAATTAGTATTTCGACGCAGCTGGTAGTTCAAATTTTTATACGTTTTTTCAATAATGTTTTCTAATCCTAAGTGTGAAATAACACTTTAAAAATAGTCAATAATAAATTAATTGTTTTATATATTTAATAAATTAATAGCACGCTGTCGTAAAGTGAAAATAAAAATGTATAAAAATTTAAAAACTATATGTACTTACAATAAACTTTAATCTAATAACGAAATTTGTTACAAATAAAGAGAATTGTCTAAATACGGGAAAGACAACAGCATTTTTTTTTAATTACTTAAATAATTTGTTCGTCTCTTATAGTGATTTTCTCATGAAATTCGAGTTTCTATATATTCTTTTATTTTACATATAATGAACATTAATATTACATTATTTTTATTAATATTATATTATTTTATAAGTATTTTAATTAATTAATCAACTTATATTATATTACGTTTTTGTTGATTTTCTTTTGATTCGTTGAATTTAATGTGTAATTTAAATATAATTTATTATTTTTTTTCTGTTGAAGATTCTAAATAAATAATATAATATATATTAATAATTATTCAGGAAACAACAAGCGCAGTACGCAGAGCAATATTCCGACTGCGTAACGCTAGGCTTCGTTCGGGGCAGACTCTGTTACATCTGGCGGTGGACAGACGGACGCCAGTCGACGATTTTCATACTAGTGATGTTTGCCAGTAAGTATTTTAGATATTTAATGCCTTAAACCATATATATAAATATATTTAAAAAAAATGATTTAAAATGTAATTTTGTCTGTTACTTATTTCGGAAATTATATTGTTTAAAAAGACAGAGAGTTGTTTGAAAATCAGCTGTTGTAAACGGATTAATCGAGTATATAATTGTATTCGAAAATATATGCTATATTAAAATTTTCATATTCGACAATAATCTGTGATCGCAACTCGATTAATAAATATAAAATGTACTCGATTAAAATGGTTAAAAAGGTTTTATTTAAAGTTTGTTATAAAATAAAACATAAATATCACATATTAATAAAATAAATATGTTCACTGTGAAAAGACAGAGAGTTGTTTTTTTTTTCATAATTTTTTAAAATAGATATGAACGATGACAAAACATAATTATACATTTGAAAATCGCTCATTAAACATGAAAAAGTTTTGTTAATTTTACATATATATATTGTATAAATGAATAGATTCCCCTGCACAAGAACAACCCGACTGCTGCTGGAGTGTGGCGCCGAAGTGGACGCGTCCGACGACTCCAGGCGCACGCCTCTGCACGTCGCGTTAATATCTTACCAACTTATACCCGGTTCGTATTATACTCATATTTTTTTTAGCTTTACGCTTTTATCGTGCATTGCAGAGTAGACAGGAATTACATAGTGTCTAGACACTCCGTACTCCGTTTTCCCCTAAATTCTAGACATTGCAAGTTGAGTGTCGGAACTTAATCCCGTTTTATGTTATCAGAGCAATGAAAGTAAAATTATTTAAATACAATCATTCCCCTTAGCGGGGATCGAACTCACAACCAATCGCGTTTATAGTCAGAAACTGTGCCACTGCGCCCGGTCTTAATAGCTATTTGAAGTCTATATTAATTAATTTTTAGCAATATTTTTTAAATAATACATAAAAAATATTATTATTAAAATAAATGTAACACACGCTACTGTTGGTGTTTAACATGTATGTTTATAGTACAGTGAAATACTCGTTGCTATGGCAACATGTCAACAAAAATGATTATATTCAAATGATATTAACTTTTCCGCCCTGGTAATTAATGCGGCGTTGAGTTTCGCCATTCAACACGTAACTGTCTTAAAATTGATACAATATGTATATGATATATGATAAATTGATATGAGAATGAATAAAGAAAGCAGCGAACAGTGTTTTGACACGGTTCTTTCTGACGTGAAATTACTTCGCTTTTATTAATATTAATATAAAAATGAAGATTAACTAAGGTATGACCTAGATAAACTAAGGTATGTCCTAGTCTTTAGTATTAGTTAGATAAAAAAAACTAAAAAAATATCTATCTACCCACCTAAGTATGACAATATTTTTTTATTATAATTTGTCGCCAGACGAGCGTCAGCAGCTGCGTGAAGCGGTGTGCGGCTGCGTGTGCGAGCTGCTGGCGCGCGGCGCGCACGTGGACGCCGTGGACGCGGCCGGCATCACTCCGCTCGTGGCTGCTATTGGGGGTATGTTATAGCTTTTTTTAGCTTCACGCTTTGACTGAAAGTACCTAGTGTCAAGACACTCCGCACTTCCCTTCTCACCAAATTCGAGACATTGCATGTTGAGTGATGGAGCTCAACGCTGCGCTTTGTGGTATCAGACGGAGGAAGTGAAAATAATTTGAATATAATCTTAAAACTTCTCCGAGAGGGGTCGAACCCACAACCGATTGCGCTACAGTCAGACGCCACGACCTCGCAGATGAAACTGGGTACATATTAAAAATAAGTGGGTTGAACCTCTGACCACCGTTTGAGCGTTTATTCTAGCCTAAATTTGTAACCATAAAATTAGTAATATGACAAAGATAAAAGTAATAAATGAAAATATTACGAGTTTTTAAATAAAACAAATTAAAGTTTTAACAATTGATGTTTATGAAATATCAATATAGATTTTACTTTTAATATTTTCGTCGCAGCGATCGGTCGTCAAGTGTGTACGGCACACAAATGAAGCCTTTATAACTACTTACGCCAATATTTTATTATTTTTTAAAGTGTTATTCCACACTTAGGATTGAAAAAAAGCTAATTTGTGGAATTACTTTCATTACTCTGCTCCGATAAGATAAAGGCCTATGTTTTGGGCAGACCCTGGAATGTCTTACATTGTATTTGATATCTTGCCATCGGGGTAACGTGAAAATTAAAAAAAAAAAACAAAATCAAAATATTTTTAATTTAAAAAAAACTTTACACGCACTTTTGATTCGTCAATCAACATAATAAATGTTGGAATTGTCGGTGCTGTTATTATAAAAAGTAACCTTTACTTTGAGACATTACCTCATGACGAACGCGAGCGATACGAGAGGTCTGGGAAGACCTTGGTTGACCTCCTTTCAAAATAGGAGGGCCCTTGGAGATCCCTTGGGTAGTATGTATGAAAAGATTAATAACTGTGGACGAGGTGAAAGAAGTATGCGGGGACCGTGGCGTTTGGCGCTCCGTCCTCCCTGACTACCCGCTAGGGATAGAGTTAATAACAAAATATATGTGTGCGCTGGTGCCAGGCCCCGCGGAGTCGCTGGTGCGCTCGGCGCTGAGCCCGCGCCTGTGCTGCCTGTCGGCGGCGGCGCTGTCGCAGCACGGCGTGTCGTACGCGCCGGAGCAGGTGCCGCGCGACCTGCACGCCTTCCTGGCCATGCACGGCGTGCACTCCACCGCGGACGCGCTGTCCGATTGATGGGGAGGTGAGCTTGATTTTATCAATTTTGGTATTTGGTATTTGGTAGATTGTTGCATACGGGCACTCAGTGGAGTGGAGTCCATTCAGTACTCCTCTCTAAATTTTTTTTTAAGCTTTACGCTTTATCCCGCATAGCAGGGTAGACAGAAAGTACCTAGTGTCAAGACACTCCGTACTTGGATTTCCACCGAAATCGAAACATTGCGTGTTGAGTGGTGGAACTCAACGCCGCACTTTGTCTTTACCAGAGCGAGGAAGTGAAAATAATTTAAATATAATCACTCCCCCGAGTGGGGATCGAACCTACAACCGGTCGCGTATACAGTCAGACGCTGTCACACTGCGCCACGACCGGCCTCAATGAAATTCCTCTCTGAAATGGAATTTACATTTGTGTTCTACGGTTGTTATTGCAACTGCTCAATGAGAAGGTTGGTCTATTTTTTATATTTTGGTATTATTGTAACTATTTTCTAGTGCTAGCTGAGAATATCGTATTAAAGATCCGATTTAACAATATACAGCTGTTATACGTCACATTTTTTTATAGCAGTAAATATTATATTATATTAGAACATAGAGCAAACATAAACTGTTGTATTCATTTAATCTAAAAGCATCCACAGTTAGCTTCTCTAACTGAATTTTAAATATATTATTGATTAATTCCCACGAAAAAATATAAACATAATTATATTTATAATGTTTTAGGAAATCTCAATATGTTTTAATATTACTTTTTTTTCAAAGGACAATATCGAATCTACATTGAACTTGAAGATTCAGCTTCTTATCTTAACCGTATGTTGAAAGGAAGATAAAGCGGTTTTATAGATTTTGTATCTGTCATACATATTGATTCAAGATGGAGGACTATTTACCTCCTGGTATGTATTTATATATATGTTATTACAATTGTGATGGATAGACAAGAAGTAATATTTTAAGATGAAATGATTAAATAAAAATTATGAAAAAAATACATTAGATTTGTTTATAATAATTGAATTACAGTTTTTTTTTATGTATATAACTACATTGAGCATATAATTTTTACTACAACAAGTATTGAAGTTCGTTTTGAAAAAAATACTCAAATATTTACTTATTTTTTACTTTTATTTTTTTGTTGATATAACCGAACAACCGCCATCTTGAATTAATTTATATGACAATAAAGCCATATGCGATGCCAATATGCACAATAATTATTTATTTATTAATCAAAGTGTTCAGTTTGACTTAAATTTTCTATTAAATAAGGAAATCCGTTGTTTTTTTCTTAATATTTTTCCTACTTACATTTTCTAATTATCTAGCGCAAATTATTTGACTGAAAGTAGATATAGATTATTAAGAAATAGAACGTCCTATTTGTGTTCTTTTTTCGATATAATATCGATTTTTATTGGAAATTTTATTTGTTTATATGTATTTTCTTGTTTATTTTTAAACAAGCTAGTTGTTAAAGTCCTCTGTTTTTTGATTAAATTTATATTATATTGTGTTGTAAATAATTGATTTATCCAAACGTTTGTTGTGCCACTTGTGTGTTGCTAGATTCAAAACAACAAAAACAATTAAATAACATCGCTTGAAATATCTGAACTAAAGTATATTTTGTTTTTTTGCTGAACCTGGCAACATTAGCACCTTAATTTCCAAACGGAACTCTGAAATAGTTGGTCGAACACAGGGTTTGTATGTGTTCCGATCGCAAATTATATCGAAGGCTCAAATCGAATATTTATAATTATTAGACGCTGAATAGAGGCGATAAAATGTGATAATTTTTAGACATAGTTAGGCTAAGTAACTTTGAAGGTCATAAGACTCACAAATTATGATATTCGCTTATTTTTTTAATAGTAACAAAAAATAATAATAAATTGACAAATACATTTCTTTTTTTTATATTGAGACAAAGAACATGTATCATTTGGTCTGAAATTTAAAAAAAAAAGTATATAATATAATGACACGTTGGTAATAATTAAAAGTACTATGTGGTATATTTGTGTATATATATTTTTATAAGAACTAGTCAACATATTGTTATAATTTGCTTTATATATTTTTATTTATACAGATATATATCTATTTGTAAGTATGGTTTGCTTTTTTTACATTACTTGTTAGTTTTTCCCTTATATATAACAAAATAGGTATTTAGCGGAATTTAAAAAGGTAACGATATTATATTATATTATTATATAACATTAAAATTAAAATAAACAGCTGATTCTAAAAATATTAGCCGATGCATCTTAGAATCTATCAAGATCTTTGGCTTTCGCGATTATTACATATTTTAAATGAAATTATTTTACCGATTTAATCATATAATATTTTTAAATTGTCTACTAACTACGGACGGTAAAGTTTTCGAAACGTTCGAGTTACTATTAATTTATTCTCGAATAGCATAAAATATCAATATAATACATAGGTTGTGGTCGCAGTGGCACTGCGTCTGCCTGGAAACGCGATCGGTTTTGTGTTCGATTTCCAATCGAGGGAATGATTACATTTGAATTATTTTTCATCTCCATCCTCCATCTGGTAAGTCAAAACATGGCGTTGAGTGCCGCCACTCAACACACAATGTTTTGAATTCGAAAGCGAAAAGCGGAATACGGAGTGTCTTGACTCTATCTATTTCCTGTCTATTCTGATAAAAAAAAATAAAAATAATATGTACGCGATTAATTATAATTTTGATAAAAGTCCGAATTTCGATTAGCTTAAATTTTAAAATTTTGGCATCTAGATTCGAAATTCCTCAAAAATCATCTAATATATAAAATTTAGTAATAATAGTCAAATACTTATGACAATTCTCTATAGGTCATATCATACAATAATACTTCTGTTATTAATAATGATTCAAACAGATAACTGACGTAATACATATTGTACATATATTATTCGCCAAATAATAGCAACGAATTAAAAACGAAAGTGTTGGTTTCGTAACAATCTAGCTGTGTGATACGCCATGGCCGGAACAAAGATCGTTAATTTTTATACTGTACAGTTTAATTATACTACCTACCTACCGTCCGATGCAACGAGGCTTTGTTATTTATTTTTTTTTAATATTTTTTGCACAGATTATGTATAGAAAAGATATTATAGGTTCTAGTTTATTTTAATAAATTGTTTTTCATTTGTTGCCATTTTTTAATTAATTTCGTTCGTTAGATATTAGGTCAATTTGCAATATTACCAGTTACATTAAAGAAATTTAAATTAATTTTTAAAGGCCTAATAAATGATTTAGCCGCCGCCAACCTCAAAACATCCGTTTGCCATACAATACATATGGTGTACTTACTCTAGTACCTGTCTGTACAATCATAAGCAATAATGTCTAATATAAGTGTAGAACTAGGATTTGTAGGTTTATGAAAAAAAATCAGTGTCAAAACGTTTCTTACAAATTAATTTTTATTTTTGGCTCATAAATATATTTCTTTAAATATTTAATACTTGAATACTCTACAATTAACAAAATTAACTTTAACTAATGGAATTGATATTCACATTTGAAATTAAATGTGTATTTAAAAGCATGTGTTATTAGAAGGATACAATATAACCTATTTTTAATAATAAAAAAAAAACAAAATTATATGATTTATCTATGCCGTGTAGGAAATATTTTTGTAAATTGTAGCTTTTTTATGATAGAACGAATAAGTCATAATAATGTTATACGCACAAAATGGACAACGTTTATATATTTTAATATGAAAATATTAAGTTTATTATCAAATAAAACTAAAAGTACTAGTAAGTAGTTAACTGCTTCTGTTTTAAATATTTTTTTTATTAAGGAAATAAAAATATTTGCATATATCAATGTAGTAGAGTGTTTATATTAACGAAACTGCATATATCATTTGAAGATAAGAGCAAAAGAGAAAGTATAAAGGGCATTTTTTTTGTTAATCACATGAAACCTTAAAGTTAACATAACTAAAAACGAAATGTGTTTTGAAACGCAAATATTTTTTTGTATCTAAGTCGTATATAAAAGTTGTAAATAGTTTATTTGTAATTATTGTTATTATTCTTTTGTGTCGATATAATTTCATTAAATTCACTCAATGACTATAAATTTGTTAATAACACTTATTTTTTTCCCCTAATCTTGATTTTTTTTAAAGTAAATATGCTAAGTAATTTGATAACTGCACTCATCTTAAACCACATTGTAGAAAAATACAGATGCAAGGAAGCGATTTGCTGTTCCCATGAGACTATAATTTCAAAGCGGAAACTCGTGTATGGAGTAATCTCGCTTGTACATTCACAAACTAAATAGTAATAATTTAAAACAACTTTTTTTTATCCAATCGACTTGAATTATGTTAAAAAAAATATAAATTTTATAAATATTTAATTACCGGTAATGTGATGAAAATTATAACTACAGCTTTGCGATTCGATATGGGTTGATTAAATTTTGTTTATATATTTACAAAAATACAAAGCACTTTACATTGAGTATCTAAATCAAAATTAAAGGAAATTAAAGTAATATTACTGTATTAAGTTAATCTAACGTTGTCTATAATAATTATAATCAATACAAATCAAGAATCTCATTATTTGTTATTCTTGCTTAAAAATAAAATAAATGACCTTTACTTCTAAATTAGTTATTATTTTTTCTGTTTGTTCGCTGCCTAGTACGCCAAATCTCTAAAACAATGTGTAGACGTTAATATTAAGGATTGTAGTAAATATGTATATAATATAGTTGTAATGGAATGTGATGTAAAATAACGGATATTATTGTAAATAAGATTATTTATCTTGAACAAATAAATATAGCTATTTTTTGTCCAAATTAAATTGAAATAAATATATGAAATTGATTTGTGTTTTTTACTTTTTGATATATACTTATACCTTACTTATGTTACTTTACTTTTTGAACGTACATATTGGACGTATATATGAAGCACCTTGAGGACGTCGAGGCGCAGTGGGACACCGTTTGAGTGTGAACGCGATTGGTTGTTGGTTTGTTTCCCACTCAGAGTAATGGTAAATAAATTTCATTTTGCTTTCCTCGCTCTGATAAGACATACCGCAGCGTTGAGTTCGCCACTCAACTCCAACTATCAAAGGAATTCAGATTAATATTAAAACCAGGTGAAAATTAACAGCGCGCTTTTCTTACCAGTGCAAGGGGGTGAGCATTTTTCGAGGAGGACCGAATGTTTGACATAACTCAAATTTATGTTCATATCTTAATGTCTTTTTAAATTGCAAATACTAGATATTTTTTTTCATATTTTTAAATCAATTGAATTGACTGACGCATGTTATTCATCAGAATCCTATCTTCCTGAAATCAACTGTTATCAAGTGCCTGCAAAAATGAAATGTTCGCTTGAATCTAATTTCCCGAAAATATCCGCATTTTCCATGTGTGTCGTAATAGATTAAAAAACAATTACACTAAATAGATTATATTATTGTTTTTACAGAAATATGGCAAACGACGAAGCAATTCTATTGTTTGTTTCTTATTTGATGTGCCAGTGGAGATGAATAACAATTTTTATATGAATAAACTTTGCGTTAAATTTTGTTAAGTTATTTTTTAAACAATAGATTAATTATATGGTGATCAAAGTATATCAGAACACAATTGAAGCTACGAAATGCATTGTACCTATTGTGTCAAGATGACGTTTTACTATCTAACGTAATGTTTACAAATTCTCTTATATGCTCATATTTTTTAACAGCTCAAATCCCGTATAGCATGATAATCAGACGATTAGTGAGAAAACACTCCATTTTCTCAATGAAATTGATTGTGAGTGGAGAACGCCACGCCGCTATTTCTCTTACCAGAGCGGAGACATTTAAATAAATATGACATATGGACATTACCCCGAGTGGGAATAGAACTCACGATCAATCGCGGTTACATTTAGACGCTGTCCCACTTCGCCATGATGGCCTTTATAATATATTTTACATGATTTTGTGAAAATCCATGAAAACAGTATTGATTAGTTTTCCCCTATGGTTGATCCTCACTTGTTCAAATATGTAGGTATATTTAAAAATGACTAACCTGATTTCATTCATTCTTGTACAAGTTTCTATTTTGTATTGACATACATGCGTTCATCATAATAATTAATTATAGATATACTTATAAGATAAAATAAATTATAAACATATATATCTTTTATATTTACTGTAAATGTATTGTACATTTATTTCAAATACACAAAAAATAAATTTTGATCAAAAAAATATTTAATTAATTAAAATTAAATCAGGTGGTTTGGGCACGTTGAAAGAATGAGCGACGAAAGAATGATAAGAAAGATTTATGAAGCCAAGGTGATTGGTATGAGAGGTCAGGGGAGACCTCGGTTGATCTTCGAAAACACAGTATCGAAGATACTGGAAGGTTACGTAAAAAGCATGAGGATCTCCCGAAGGACATGTATGAAGAGGATAATGACTGTGGATGAGGCGAAAGAGGTTTACAGGGACTGTGGCGTTTGGCGCTCCGTGCTCTCTGACTACCCCGCCAGGGCTAAAGCGTGAAGCTAATTCCGTACCGCATAAAATTTTATGTGTTTTTGAATTTAGATTCGATGACCGCAGTTAATGATTCAAAAAGTAAGAAAAATCCAATTAAAATAAAAATAAAAAAATATATTAATTATATCCTATAGATTTTAAATGTTTAACTTTGGAATTCAAAACTTACCTGGATTCCACCAAATAAGAAATATTTAGTTTTATTCCTTAACAACACTATATATAAATGGATGCCATCGATAAACTGCAAGTACCTTATTATTCATATACACCTCAACTTCCGTGCGAAGAATTAAAACAATGACGAGAAGATCACAATAATAATGATTATAAATGAACATCCGACAAACATTGTTCCGACATTACGTAAACATTTTAATTCTGACTTGTGATGGATTTAAATGATTACAAGTAAGTATTTAGTTACTTACATATATTAATTATGTATAGATTTATTCCTTTTTGGGAAACATCACGGAACTTAACGCCGAAATGGGAACGCCGAAATGCGAACGCCGAACTGTATATAGACATACTTTATATACAGCTTTACGTGTGTTGAAGTGAAGCTTTGTGTAGAGCTCCAACAATATGCTTATGTATATTGATGTCTCCTAATAAATTTCCTTTACTTAGCTAATATATTGGTAGGATTAACTCCGTCGTATGTGTGTTATGGTTAATTGCATTTAATGGATGTGGGAAAATTCAAAATTTTTATTTTTCACGTACTTCGACTGCTTTAAATGGATTCTACTCCTAACGCAATATTTCTTGTAAAAAGCAAAAGAAGAAGAAGAAGCTTGAGGCCATCTTGGCGCAGTGAGACAAAGTCTAACTGTGAAAGCGAATTATGGGTTCAATTCTTACTCAGGGAGTGATTATATTTAAATTATATTCTTTTCTCCACTCTGGTGAGATAAAACGCGGCGTTGAGTTCCACCACTTAACACGCAATGTCTCGAATTCCGGCGGAAAACGGAGATCGGAGTGTCTCTGGGATTAGGTTTTCTCTGCCTACCCACTCTACTAATATGAAAAATAATTTAAAAATGTAATATTATAATTCAATTATAGCAACATTTCGTTCAAGATTAGTAAAACTCTTCACTGCAACTCTTAAAAATAAAATATATACAAGAATTTCACCTTTACGTTATAAACGCTCTAACAAAATGACCCATGAAATTAAAAGCGAAGCCCATTATAGTTGAACTAACATATTAAATAACGTTACATCACTGAACAATAGAACAAATTAGTTCCAAACCTGTAACATTTCCAAACAGCTAACGAACCGCAGACTGTGTCCACAAAACTGAACAATAGTGAGTATTTAAGAAAATTTAACTGCTTGCACGCGATTTGCATGTTTATTTTAATTTTTTATGCCTATGAAAGTTATTTTTTGTAGTAATATAACTATATTGATAACGCAAATGGACACATTGCGTGTTGGATGTAGGAAATCATTTTGGTTGATCCGACTGGGTGTACAGTTTTAAAATTGGTTTATTTAATTTCAATAGATATAGTATAGGAAGGCGGATTAAGTTACATAATTTCAAACAAAAGCATTATCCACACTTAAAATATAAGAAAAAAAAATGCATATTATTATACATAAATAACAAACGGCATAAGATATTTAAATAAATAAAAAAACAACGGATGTACATATGAAAATAGGATTAATGGTAATCGCTATTACCTAACTGTATAGAGTGGGGTGAAGTCGGGAACCACTTTCAGTTTCTTTGGCTCACTGGCTCAGCGAGCACGCGTTACGCAACGCCCGGTCAGACCCGCATGACACACTTTACGAAAACTTACATATTTTAACACAATATGTACTAATATTTTGCATTAATCACTACAAAACTTTTTAAATAACTAACTCAGTTAATGTTTACAGATAAAAAATAATTTTCTGATTATATTCCCGCCATTTTCTTGTTTTCTTTTTTCTTTACGTCAAATCATTCAAATAAGGTTACAAATATATAAGCTTTTGAATTAAATACATTAAGTAATTTCTTTACATTACTATTGTGTTATTATAATATTAAAGACTATGATGAAAAAGAAGTGCATTTTTCTTGTGATCAAGTGCGATGTGCGTGTTTTGTGCAGTGATTTATACTGAAACATCATCTGTCGAAAAGTAAGTAAACATACAATAATGTTAAATTTAATGTTTTTCTGTTTCTTGAAAATTCATCACTGAAATATTACTTGTTAATATTAAATAATAAATTTTATACCTTTTTTATTTGTGACATCTCACAGATAATATTATTAAAATTAATTTTCATAATAGCTTCACTTATAATAGAATAAAATAGAATATTAATTCAAATTCTTAAAATGTTCATTTTTTTTTATTTTATAGTACTTACGAGTTTTATTTCATACCCATACAAAAGTAATTAAATCACTTTCAAAAACCTGTTAAATACACACACACATATATATATATATATATATTTTTTTATATATATATATATATATATATATATATATTCAATATTCTTTGTAGGGAGGTCATTACTAAGATTCTGTAAATTATAGGGCATTACAATATTTTTGTAAAATATTATTTTGAAGGGTTATTTTTTTATTTGAAACCAAATTATCAGAAGAGGAGAACAACTCAAATCGATATATTTAAAAAAATATATTGGTACATAAAATGGAAAGAAAATTATAAAATAGACATAAATTACCGGTACAGATAGATTTAATATGAGATAAAATTATGGCATTGCCATTTTTTTAACTCTTATTGTAGGCTTTATAATGATATTATTTTCTATATATATTTATGAAGAAAAACCTTAATTTAAACACATTTATATTCATACAACATTTAATATATAATGAAATAAAATAAGTATAGAAATATGTGTATGTTTGTTTTGTGGAACAATAAATAATATTTTTTGAAGAATCATTCCAACACACTCGATATTAAACTATTTTAACCGGATTAATCGCGTATATTTTAGTATTCGAAAATACATTTTGAACACCTGACGTTTCGAACACTTTACAGTAGTCCGTGTTCACAGGTAGTCTACATGTGACCACGGACTACTGTAACTGTGTATCTGTACTGTACTGTTCGAAACGTCAGGTGGAAAATATACGCTATTAATCCGGTTAAAATAGTTTCATTCAAAATGTATAAAAATCGCGAAAATCAAAGATCTTATTACTCTCGATATTACCCAATGCCTACAATGTATTATAAATAAAAATAATATTTTTATATAATAGCCTGTGTAATAACTGGTAACTATTACGAGGGGTAATCATGAATTATCCATTACGGGGTTAAGCGTGAAATATTACTTAATATGTTCGGCAAATTATCGCATATTAATAATACATGGATCCGTAATCCTACGTGGAGGTCCTTCATTCCACGCGTAACTAATGTTTCTCATTATTGAAATCATATTTAAATGTTAAACTCCGGTTTGGCGCAATCGTAATAGTTTGACTTTACATTGTATTTAGCTATTAACATTTAAATCCCACCCGGTGAAGTTCTTGCTACTAAAATTAAGTCTTGCTTGTCAGTATTATGTTGCCAATAGACCTGCTATAAAGATTAGAAGGCACAAAATAGAAGTTCATCAAATCAGTACTATCATAAAGTGTATGACTTTAAGACAGTCGTTTAGGATTTATTAGTAAAAAGCCTCGATCAATATTGGAACGGTATCGCCTCACAGTTCGATCAAAACGTAACGCAAAAGTAGAATTAGCGGAGATGTCAATTTACAGAAGGCCTGGACCTTTTTTACCTGGACCTGGATTTTTTATATATTGCTTTTATCACTTCAAACAAAAAAAATAAAATTTTATCTGTAATATTTTTTTACTGTAATACAAGAACAAAATAAATATATAAATTAAATATGAAATTCAATTCTACATGTGTATTTAAAAGTAATGAATACATGGTGCATCATAAAAAAGTAATTTCTTAATATGCAAAATGTTCTCCTACATTTTGCATTTTGTCTAGAAAAATAAACAAATGTGTATCTACCTGAAATTTATTTTTGTTTAAGTAGTCACTGTAATGACTTTGGTTGCACGACATAGGTACATCACTATCTCAAGTAGCACTTTTAATATTAAATAGAACTATGTAATACTTCATTTTAGCAAAATAGGTGATTTATTACAAAATTTATCATATTTTATTCCGTGCACTGCATTTGTGAAACTTATAGAGAGTAAGTAAGAGAGTGACAGATCAGAGAAACCCTATGTTAAGACACTCTCGTCTCCAGTTTCAGTTGATTTTAGAAATCTCTATTCGCATACATTTTTATATAAAAATTGTTTCCACAAGCATGAAAAATTAAATGCAATATAATGCAAAGTTTCTAATTTTTACTGTTAAGAATATTTTTTTATCTTCGTCATATTAATATGAAGTTAGAAATATTTTTGCTGCTAAATTATTTTAAATAAATTTCACCTATCTTATTATTCTGGTTTTCCTGGCGATTATTATGGTTATTATGGTCCTCCTACAAAAATGTAGTATTATAATCAGAAGGTAAAAATTCCATTACAAGATTTTGTCACATAGTTATTTATTCATATATATATATATATATATATATATATATATATATATATATATATATATATATATATATATATACATATATATACACATATGCAAGGACCATGGTATTTGGCGCTCCGTCCTCCGACTGCCCAACTAGGAATAAAGCCGTATTAAAATTATGTTATTTAATAAAAAAGTTTACAATCAAATATGAAAAGATATTCATATTTTATTTAAAAATTAGAGACTAAACAGATAATTATACTTTCTATATAGGGAACATATGGTATGTTTAATTAAGATTTTTATCCCGCATAGGGTAGAGAGGAAGTATCTAGTATCAACGTACTTCGTACTCCGCTTTGCGCCAAATTCGAAACATGCGCGTGTTAAGTGACGTAACTTAACAACGCGATTTAAGAGACAAGAGTGGCTAAATGAAATAAAAAATAATTTAAATCATTCCTCCTAGGAAGTATCGAACCCACAACCGATCGTCTTTAAATTCAGACACTTGTCTTTTGTGGCTACGACTGGCTTCTGATTTCAATTAAGGTTTAGTGTAACTGAATATTTGTGGTCATAAATGATCAATAAATATGGAACACAACTGTACTGACCTGTTTTGTAGGAAAAAATGTGAACCTGAAAAAAGAATTAACTACACAAGGTGAAACATATATTCATTTATTAAGTTATTTATGTATATTTATGTGCAGGTATTTTAGGTATAGTAAGTATGCGAAGGATATTTCAAAATTATTATGAAACAAAATTAAAATTCTCAAGCTTAAACTTATTTAAACGAAAAATGTACCAAATGTATTCATAGAAAACATTATTTTAATAAATGCAAGGTATGATTGTCTTTTGTTAAAATTAAATTGTAAAGCTTCAGCAATTTTCGGTGTTAAGTATTTTTTTGATGTAAATTAGGTATAGTCTAACAAAGCAAGTCGGTACACTTAGTTAACAAACCAATATTAATTCTAGGACATACAAAAGTTATTTTCATACATCTAGCAAAGAATATCTATCTTGTAACGTGTTACTATATTATCCCTTTACGTATAGGTATTTTAGGTCGGTTGGGTTATATTTAATTTTTTTTTGCATTTCATCGCTCTGGTAAGACAAAGTGAGGCGTTGAGTTACACCACTCAAGTACAAGAAGAAGAAGAAGAAGTACAGAGTGTTTATTAGGAATATCTAATAGCAGGGTAGACAGAAAATATTCTGTCTACCCATAGCAATTCAGAATAAAAACAAGAGCTGGATGTCCGGAGTTCAATCTACCAGTTTCGTCCTAGCTAAGAAACAGTTGTTTTATAGCTTTTTTTATTACAATGAGCTTATTAACTGAGCATACCTGAGAATCCATTGCAAGAACAGTAATACTGAAGATCCAAAAAAGGCATGGCCGCGAAATGTGTACGCTTAATAAGTCATCCATACAAAAAATGTACCAGCTCGTCACCTGTGTTATTTATTACATATAGAATTATTCCTAACATATTTGAAAAAAAACGTATAAAAAATTTAAATGAAGCGGAATTTGAACCCGTGTATTTCGGAACTGTCCAAGGGCTCTATTCGCGAAGCCATGCTGCGTTCATGAGTTGGGTGATTTCCAAGAGGTGCTGGTTTGAATCCCGCTGCGTCCAAAATTTTTCTATTTACTAGTGTGGATAAGTTTTTAAAAACAGTAAAATAGAAGAATACCTCTGCAATGAAAACTTTGAACCTATATACTACAAGTCGTGTTGTTTACAATCAGAAATACCTCAACTACGTCATGACGGCGTCAAGGGATTAATAACAATTGATTTATCCACTCCCGCAACCAAATACGGTAAAGCCGATAAGTATCGGGTTTAGGCATCTTGCGAAACTTCGTGCGAAGGTCGTAAAACGCATATGTATAAGAATTCGCATACTGGTTTTGTTTTGTGCTTTTGTTTTTTTAGATTTAGTTGGAAATTCTTTTGTTCTAAAAAGCAATTATCAAAATATACACCTAATTTTAATATTGATACTGATAAATTTTCCCTACATCAAATTGAATATATCTAAAAGTTACTAGAATAATGAATTAAAAAATAACTTGTACATTTAATAAAATAATAAAAATATTAGAGCCATTGGCTCACTGGGACACTATCTTACTATATAAACGATCAATCTTTGCGATTGCCATAGGTTCTTTTGCTAGGACAAAATGCGGCATTCAGTTCTTCCACTCAACATATGATATCTTGGAAAATAACCAAAATATAGATAATGTAGTGTTTAGCCCTCTCTATCCTATTGCCTGTTTACATTGCAATGAATCCATGACCTACACTACACTATAGAACTATATTGCAAACTAAACCGGCCATGCGTCGATTATCAACATCGTTAATAGTTTTATTGCTCAGATTTCCGATCGGCGTCGTATGACAGAGCAGCAACTGATAGCTAATATTACCTTGTTATATAAATCATGTCACGTTTGTTTGGGCTCGTTTCCACAAAGATCGAGTTCAAGTATCAAATACTTACAAGACACTGATATTAAGTAACTTGACCTAATGATGATACTTAATATGTTATTGAAAAGCTGTAATTGAAATTAGGGATGGACGTTATAACAACAAAGTGAATTGTTTTAGGTAACGCAGAAAACAACAAAATATACCCTAATAAGATCTTTGATTTCGCGATTTTTACACATTTTAAATTAAACTATATTAAACGGATTAATAGCGTTTATTTTGGTATCTTAGACTCAGTCTATCTGTCACCACGGACTACTGTAAAGTGTTCGAAACTAATTTTCGAAACGTATTTTCGAATACCAAAATTTTTAACTATACCCTGTGAGGGGACAAGGTACGATACAATTCCACTCTGCTGCTAGGTAGCCTCCCATAAGAGATGAGTATCCCATTAATTTGGTGGAAGAAGGTTAGTCTTCCTTCTGACTCGCTACCACTATCATGACAAAAGCAGTCTGCCAAATATCTGATGATGTGTTCAGGTTTGCTGCTTGATGTTTTTCCTCTTCCCACTTATACTTTCCCACTTCTCCTTTCACTTCCATCCTAAGGCCGGCAACGCATCTATTACTCTAATGTTGTAGATATCCATAGGCGAAGGTGACCATTGAAGGTGAAATTAGGTGGCTTCCTCTGACCGTTTGCCTCCGTTTTCTAAAAAACCAAAATAACAATAGTAATAAAACTTTTTAGAAAAATGTAAAAATTTTAACAACAAAAATAAATTGTAATAATTGTATAAGAATTTTCACACAAGCTGGACGTAGAACTCATGGCTTAGTGGTCAAAGTGCTTGAACGGTTTTCAAGAGGCGCGGATTCGAGTCTTACGTTTAAATTTTTATACGTTTTCTATAAATATTTCCTAATTTTAAATGTGTAATTAAACATTTTAACCGCATGAAGATATTAAGTTCTATGATTTTCATAACTCTAGCTTAAAATAATGAACATGAAAAATAAATAGCTGATTGTCAGAAAAAGAGTTCAAAAGAAAAAAAGAGAGGAAAATTTGGTGCTAATTCACTTTTATTTTTCATTACCACAGTATACAAAGTACTGGTAATTCTTTGTATGTATAGATACTATGTATATATTTTACTTATGAAAAAAGGATAAAAAAATCGATATTACAAGTAGTTATGATTGTCTATAACATCGATTTCATATTGGAAGGACACACTAATTTCAACACACTATAATTATAAATATATTTAAAAATATATATGTTTTACAATAATAGCAAAAACTATATTATATAAATTATTACAATACATGTTGTATTGAGAAATAAAGGCATCAATCAAATACGTTCATATCATAATTTCTCAATACAAACAAAAAGGGGAAAGTGTTCGAGCAAGTTGACCGTGTGGTGCATTTTATGCATTGAATATCAATTTTATTTTATTAAAATCTCTTATAAAAAAAGCTTAGATTTATTGTTTTTTTTAATATAAAAAAACATATTTTCTAACAAGTCATAATCAGGTTTTCTTAAAAAAAAAAAAAGATTTGTGTACGAATACTTTTGACCCACATCTTGACGATATTAACCATTTATTTTGATAAATGTATTTATATGCCTAACAAACAGGCAACTTTTAATAATTAAGACATTCAATTAGAGCTGCAAGAGCATTTATGGTAAAAGACCATTGTTGCCAAGACTATAAAATTATACTAAATTTCCCAAGTGCAAGAATAACACTCAAATAACAACAAAAATAAAGAACAAAATATTGCAAAACAATTACAGCAATTAGTGTACAGGTGACAAACAAGAAGCAAGGCATAACACCGTCCACTGACGCAACCGCTTTTCTCCATATTGTATAACCGACATTGAGACCGACTGACCGCGTTCCACACACCCTAGTAGCCTAAAATAACTTATAGCGCTGTTATCAGAAAACTATCTTTTGTCAAGGTTATATTGAAACTTTTTGTCATATTATAAATATTTTACGATTAAAAGATAAATTAAGTATTTTTTATATGTGTGCGTGTATCCATTGTACTTGTGAAGTAATTAAACGTTTGGGTAAATCACTGTTTTATAAACTTTTTGCGTATTTTAATAGTTATGGATACTGGTGGTGGAACTCAACGCCGCGTTTTGTTTTACGGACCCGTGTGAAATCTATTTTATATTTGGAAATTTTGTAAAAGAGATAACGTTATTATCATCCTGTTCACTTAGGTGTCAAGCACCTACTAAGTAAGTAGGTATACAATGGCACCATAACTAATAGCTAAGTAAATACATTGGGCAGACGTAGTGAAAAAATATTTTTACACTCGCAAGGGTTATGAAATATCCATATAGAGTAATTATACGCAAATTCTGGTCCCATTCGCGATTTGGATTTGGGCGGAAAATCTTGTCACTAGAAACAAAGATAAGACACTCAGTCTGAGTGTCTTATCTTTCCCCTGTGGAAGATATTTAAAAAACAGTAAAAGTTTTTTAATGATAATCTTAAATTAATTAACAAATTTATCATTTGTTATTGATTGATTATATTTGATGGCAGCGGCGATAAAAGGCGATAAGAGAATTTAAGTAATGTTTTGACGAACGAACGAAACGAAAAGAAACGAAAAAGTAGGTACGTAGATGTGTTACAATCTTTGCTCTTGCAATAGTTACATTTTGATAGCGTTTAATTTAAAATAAGCACATGTACATATTTCCACTTTATTTCACATTCGTTAAGCTTTTAAAGAGCTTATCTTTATTTAAAATATTTTACGAAACTTTGCAAACTATTTTAAGTCGCTTAAAGTAAAACTTGATGAGCAAAAGTAAACTAGGCTTGAGTAATTCGACCTCATTACTAAATACGTCACTTATCAGTTCTACATACTTTGTGCGAGCTGGTTTCTGTGCGTTTCATAATGGTGGAATTTACACATAATGTACTGTTTCATATTATTATTTAAAATTTTCGTATTTCACTATTATCGTACTAATATTAATAATTTAAAGGCTTGTAGGTGTGGAATATTAATAATGTAAAGGCTTGTAGGTGTAGGGTGGATGTTTATTCTTTTTTCATACAAAAACTAGAGAACGAATTTAGATAAATCTAAACATTAGTATAGCGTATTCATCAAAGTTACATAATAGGACAGTCATGGTAGGTTTGGAGGGTATTTAATTAGACACGGGATTTTCGTGTTCTATTCCTACATTTTTTTTATCTATCTAGACCTATCTAGACCTTGGTTGCTCTAAATCAGGCGGCAATATTGTGATTTCAAACAAAAAAGCTTCAAATTTCATTAGTTTTCCTTTCTTACCTTTTAATTTATAATTTTCTAAGGTTGTGTTCATGTAACTTAATGATACTACTTTGGAGAAAATTCTTATTTTTCGATTCGCATTCAATACAGAGTGTACTTTAGTTGTCAGCTTTCCGCCAGAAATCATGACACTGTTGAATGGCGATCCTAACGCATCGCTTGGTCTTAACAGAGCGAAACATAACCAATCGCGTTTACAGGCAGTTCCACTGCGTCACAATGGAAATGGCGTGCAAGACACTTAACATTAAAAATGTAATTAAAATAAAGAATTCCCTCAGGATTTGAATTCGTACTCTTTTTGTTCAGTCAGGCAATTGTCACTTACAACAAAATAGCGAAAGAAATACCATACCTTATTTAATATGTCGAAAACATTAAAATAATTGACAACGTCTGTATAATTTTCAGACGTTTAAATTTAATGAAGTTGAATTATTAAGAGACAGCATCCTGTACACCACACGTATCTTAAAATCTCTACATTATTCACATAACGAGATCTGTGAAACGGTTTGTTGCTCAAGTCTCAAACTGCAGGAAACACTACAGACAAGTGCATAATTGAGCAAAACCCGTCACGTCGGATACAAATAAATTACAATTACAACTAATTGCTGGTAATGTTGACCTATTTATTTTAATAGAGTTAAAAATAACGAGAATTTCTTTAGATTTAAATATTAATTATAATCGGCCATTATTTCGAAATAATATATATTATTATTTATTTTATATTTTATATTACATAAATAATATAGGTCCTTCTAACCTAAATTCGAGATATTGCTTGCTATAGCGTGCTATACCAAAGCGGAGAAGTATAAAACAATTGATACAGAAATTCCCCCGTGTAGGAATCGAACCTATAACTAATTGGGTGTACAGACAGGCACTCTTCTATTGGACCATGATGGAATCTCACACATTTAAACATAATATGCCAAGTTTTGTATGAAACACAATATACTCGTAGTGACGCAGTGGCATATCGTGGTTGTGGGTTCGATTTGATTAAATAGTTCATTCATATTAAAATTTCATATTAAAATCATCATTTGTATATATACCTTATTTATTTATTTATGTAAATAGTAAGTAATAGAAAATGAGAGACATGCTTTATTTAGTTATTTATGTAACCAGCGAAAATTGAAGTACAAAAGACGACAGCTTAATAGTTTTTATAAAATATTCAATAACAAAAAACATGTTGGTATTTAAAGTCTCGAATCTTTGGCGGCAGTTCGACGACGTTAGATTCTTCTTAGCGTGTTGCATAAGATACGTAAAAGCTAGTATTTCCTGCAATAGACGTTTTTTAATGAACTCGTTTTATGGTACTACAACATAAATCGAAGAGAATTGCATAATTTTTAAAATTTCGTTGCTCTTGCGCTATGTCAACCTGCATTCCTAATTCTATATTAAAACTTTTAATATATAATCAATGGACGATGACGAGGAAAATATAGAAAATAGCATATTTGTATGCATAATACAAACTTTCGACATACACTAGTAAAGTTAAATTCAAACTATGAAATGAAACTAATTAATTGCGTGGAATTTTCGACTTACATAATTACTCCCCCGACTGGGAATCAAACACACAACCAATCGCTTTAATGTTTGTTGCCATATTATTAGACATACTATCCATTTTGAATTTATATTAAATTTCTAAATCTAAACTGAGCTAATTATACATCGGTGTGTCATAAATCTGTTTATGCAACAGTTATTTCCGTATATCTGCGACATCCTTAGGAAATGTTATAAATGTGAAAGTTATTAAACGTGGTCTGTGGACTCTGCCATATTGATTCTTACTTCGAAAGGATTAAGAATTTGAAACATGTAATTTTTTTTATAAGAAAAAAATATTTTAGTCTATCACAGGGTTTTTTTTGGCTTGAAGAGTAAAGTAATAACGTAAAATCATTTATAAATAAAAAAAAAATTTGATCTCCGTATTAAGCTTTAAATTAATTCCGTACAATGTAAGCTTATAATTTATTCTTGTTCTAAGCTGCCAGTTACAAATTACGAAACATCATATTGCTTTGACCCCAGCTTCCGATGATGATGCGGTTTTATAATAAAATTGCAAAGTATTTAAAATTTTCTTATACTTCAAGTAATAAGATATCGATATTTTTAACAAAACAAAATTTTTAGATATTACAAAATTGATAGCGATCTTATACTGTTAATCGTTATGAAATGTTTTTGTATTTTCTTAAGCTTTCGTTTAGGTTTCCTTATAACATCTGAAAGTGATGTTCCTAAAATATATCTCCTATATAAAGAAACAAAAAGTAACAGACATTAAATTGTCGTCTCTCCGCACAATACCTGATTTAAAACTTTGCTAATGTAATGAGGATCAGTAATCATCCGATAGACGTAAATATTAGAATGGTAAGCATTTTTTTAGCTTGTCGCTTTTACAACACTCCATACTTCGCTTTCCGTCAAATTTGAGACAATGAGTGTTGATTGGTGGAACTCAACACCGCGTTTTGTCTTGGCAAAGCGAAGAAATAATCATAATTTAAATATAATAATTTCCCTGAGTGTGAATCGAAAGCACACATGACCTGTATAATTTTTCTCAATTATAATCTACAATATGTGCTTTTTGTGTTATACAATAAATATATATTGATTTCCGCTGTCACTTTTGCCGTACACCAACAACGGATATTTGACTAAAGTTAATAATTATTATTAACATATACAGTGACCCCTATTTTACCTGTTGTTTACTTCTGCGTGTCATCTTCAAGACCTTGATTGTAGAATATTTACTAATCAATACATATAAGATACTTTAATTAAGTTGATTTGAATCACAAATTATGCATAGATTCTTAAAATTCATTTCGTAACATGTATTTTAATAGCCCAGTAATTTAAATACGTTAGAGCTGCGCGATGAGAGACTGGGGTCCAATGCCATAAACGGCAATTGAATATCTTTACTAGTTATTACACATCTTGTAACTAAGAAACCTAATACAGAAGGAAAAATAGTTTAGTTCTTTAATTATGGTGATTCGAGAGGGCCAGTAGAGCATAAATTACTTTACTTTGATGAATGGTTACGTTGTATGAAGAATACACTTTCCCTTATATTGATTGTTTATTTTATTTCAATTACGTCTTAAATGAAAAAGATTTTAGATTCTTGTTGGAAGCAATTATAGCAAGAGTCAATGCAAATTAGTTAGTAATATACTATTTACTTAAAATATACATAAAAGATTATATACCATTCAAAATAGGAGACATCGTAAGAACATCATTTGAGGCCGGTTGTGGCGCAGTGGGACGAGTCTGACTGTAAGCGTGATCGATCCCCACTCGAGGGAGTGATTATAATTAAAATTATTTTCACTTCATCGCTCTGATAAGTCAAAGTGCGGCGGTGATTTCCACAACTCAACACGCAATGTCCTTAATTCGGTGAAAGCGAAGTCTTGACATAAGGGTGCGTGAAGCCAGAAAGGACGAATTACCATATTTCAAGTAAAGGACCTAGTAACATGAATAAATCAATTACATCTTAGTTATTTAAGAAATTTTTGGTATTATTAATAGGAAACGAAAATTCAGAACATCTAAATAAGTAAATAGCTTTTGTTGCTCAAAGCATATTTTGAAACATAAATTCTATAGAAGGAAAACAAACATTTTTAAAGTAATTTAGTGTATTAAAAATGTAGCTAATTAAAATGTTACTGGGGGCTCCTTAACTACTTAATTACAAGCGTGATTAATGACTAATGTTCTATAAAGAACAAGTTGTAAATGTCAATTTGCTTTTACATAGTCTAGCAGAAAGGGTAATTTTTAGATTTTGGGAGATAGAATTGAGACGCGATCAGTTGTAGGTTCTATTTCCAATCGGGTGAATGTTTATATTTAAATTAATTTTATTACCTTACTCTGGTAATGGTGTGGCGTTGAGTTCCGCCACTCAACACGCAATATCTCAAATTCGGCAGAAAGCGTAATACGGAGTGTCTTGTCATTAGGTACTACCTATCTACTCTGCTATGTGGGATAAAAGTTTGAAGTTAAAAAAAAAGAATGAATTTACTTCGTGATTTTAAGTTGAATTGGCAAAATATGATATGTACTTCCCGTTGATTAGCACATAAATCTAGTAGTCATTTATACGAATTACGTCAACGTGATTTGTTTAACCAAAATATCGAGTGCTAAATGAATAATAATAATAATAAATAAATATTTGAACTATTTATAAATTAGACAAACGTCTTGTGCCTAGCCTGTAAACAATTGTAAGATATTTAAATATGATTCATAAACATAATACGGTTTTTGGTTTCGGTTGACCTTCTAAAACATAGTATTAATGATACTTGAGGAAAGTCACGTAGAAAGAATGAGGACCCCCGGGAGGGCATGTATGAAGACTGAAGACGAGGCGAAAGAGGTATGCAGGGACCATAGCGTTTGGCGCTCCGTTGTCTCTGACTACCTCGCAATGGATAAAGCGTGAAGCTAAAAGAAAAAATCACGTATGCGCATATTTTTGTATTGGGAAATACATTACAGACTGTCGCCTTACGTCCACTGCAAAGTGTTCGAAGTCAATATTTTAAATGTATTTTGAAATATCCAAATCCTTTTAAAACAGTTTCATTTAAAAACAATAAACGTACGATAATTTTACATATAATATAAATCGACATTACTATCTCTTGTTGCAGGTTGTTAGAGTAACGATATATCTATACTATCTTCCTATATAAGTACATACAATAAAAATGTAATTGATTGCTGTTTGTACATGGAAGATATATGAGGAAAATCATTATTGGCCGCATTTATCAGTGTACACAATATAATGATTTGTAAAATCTTATTAAGCAGCAATTAAGTAACATAATTTACTGTTTGTTTTCTTTTAATCAATTTAAAGTATATTCAACAAAATTGCTATTGTACAATTGTTTTCTAAAATTTGCTGAAAATTTTATTTTCAATGTGACCGCTAAACCATGGGTTCCAGAAAAGAACGACGAAAACAAAATAGAATATAAACGCATGGCTTAGCGGTCAGAGCCTTTCGAAGAGGGGCAGGTTCGTATCCCGCTGCGTTTATAATTTTATACGTTTTTAAAGATGTTTTGTAATCCTAAGTTTGGAATAACACTTTAAAAATAGTAAAATACTTTTTAATTTTTTACTTTGACAGATTAATTAAAAATCTTCTTTCTCGCTCTAAAGAAGTTGGGGGCATAGCTAGTCAATAATATAATATATGTCACTGGTATAAAGATTAAAATTAGCTTTTATCAAGATAATTTTCCTAAAATGATGCTCTTAGCTCATCTTCCACAATACAAATCTTTATTAATATAGTAAATGTGAAAGTGCGTTTGTTTGTTCGTTCCACTTTCGCGATTCAACCATTCAAGCGGACCCTATTTAGTTTAGCAAGCACATGACTTATGTCACACTTATTTTTTTTGATGATAATAAAAAAATAATATGAGTGAATAAAAATGAGTATAGAAAAATAGTATTAAGTAAGCTTCTTAATTTTCATATACATATATTTAATAGATACAGTGCATTAGAATTACCCGCTTACTACTTTGTTTGTATATAAAATTTAATTAACATAGTTAGTTATATTGTAAAAATAATTCTTAAGGGATATTTTAAGCTCTTAATTTAAGTAGGCAAAGAGATCCTAGTGTCTAAACATTTCGTTGGCAACTTCCTGCCCAAATTCGAGACGTTGCGAGAACTCAACGCCAAGTTGTGTCTTACCAGAGCAGAGTAGATAATTTAAATTTAATTATTCCCACGAGCGAGAATCGACTCACCACCATCCTAGTCAAATGCTATCGCACTGCGCTACGACGATACAAATAAAGTGTTTGTTTCTAATATTAAAATAACAGCTTTTTACTAAATGCATAATGCATATGTATACATAGACTCTATACCATAATTTTTTCATTTTTTCCTATTTTTGTCTGTGTGTCTGTTGGTTGCGGCTAATCTCTTGAATGATTGGAACGATTGTCACGTGACTTTCATTGGCCAATATGGAGTAACCTGGGCTACTTTTATTTTAAAATATTAAAAGAATACCTGAGATGTTAAATTCCACGCGGGCAGAATTTTGGGCACAGCTTGTATTGAATATAGAAATAATATTGTAAATAATATAAGTATATAATAGTTAGTTATGTTATATTTATAAGGAGAATGGCATTGAGGGAAACAAAACAAAAGATATGTCAGGAGCTATACTGTAAAAGAGCTACCTAAATATTATCAGATATCAGAAATATGGAACACCAGCATACTCCAAGTCTAATTACTTTAAATTATATACAAGTTTACGAAAATGTTACCCACAAGTCAATAATTTATAATAGGTATTTACTTTGAATTATTACAGAATAAATAATTTATAATATATAATTTGAGCTGTAGAAAAATAATAGTAAGCGATTTATTTGTAATTGTGTGTCTCTCGAATGTGGTAGGCGTAAAAATTTATATAAAAGCGTAACAAAAATTAACGCAAAAACATTTTAATAAATGTTGCTATGTTGTGTTTAGAGTCTTTAAATGGAAATGCGAAACTCGAAAAGGTATTGACGTTTTTAGTCAGGCGTTATCCTGTGGCGCAGTGAGATAACGTCTGACTAAAAACGTAATCGGTTGTAAGTTTGATTCCCACTCGAGAAAATGATGATATTCACTCACTCTAATTACACTCTGGTACGATAAAGTGCAGCGTTGAGTTAGCTTCTCAGCACGCGCTAGATTTCAAGCGGAAAGCAGACAACGGAGTGTCTTTAAACTACTACAATTGAAAACTTTTAAATTATTATTTAGCAAAATCATAAAATGCCAGTAATTGGGTTAGGTCATTTTTATTTTCAACTGATGTCTTCGGGCATTAGCTTGTAACCGTGAGATAGCTTCTATTAGAGCTATTGTCTAAGAGACCTTGATAAATTAATATACTACATTGTTCCAAAATTCTTGACGAATGAACAGCTCTCTGTTCAATTGTATGTGAATTCGGTATAGCCACTGTTATTGGATTTTCACTAATAATTTTATATTAAAATGTTTGTTTGTCTGTTGCGTTAAAATATATACGGTTGACAACTCCGTTTTTCCATATTTAGTGAACTAATTTAAGGACATTACATATCAGGATGAATTTATTTATAAAGTGGAGAAAGTAATGTCTTCAAATTACGTCTCCCTTAATACTTGCTTAGCGGGAAAACAGTGAAACTGCAAACAATCTTTATTATTATTTTTAGAATATCCCTATTTACAACCAACTACAACTGTATCAAATACATTTCTTATTTAAAAAAAAGACACTTTCCCGGATAGCGTAATATAATTAATATGTTTTATCATAAAAATTATCTTCCATTTATTTCATTTAAACAATATATTTCATTTAAAATTAAATACAAGACAATTCATTTATTACTTATCAAAGCAAATCGGTACCACACTCGTAAGTCACGAGCAACATCGGGTCATACTGCCATCAGGTTGCATAGCATTGTCCTCCATATTGGGCTATCGTGAGTTTGAAATATTAAAACGAAGAAGGATCACAGCTTATGGGTGCTGTAATGTGAAAATGTCAGATTATCTCGAGTAATATTTAAGGCCGCGTCTCAACGTTTTTGGTACGACTTTGAAGTGTACGAGTGTCTTTTTGTTCGTCAGTGGTCATTCTTGTCATGATAATTGTTGTTATTGTATACATTATTTTATTGCGTTACCTTAAATAGAAGTAGCTTGACCTGGTTTTGTTTGCATTCTTCTTAATTTTGACCCTAAATAAAAGGTCGCTTGAGAAGCTCGTAATTTTTGTTTGTGAATTAGCTGTTTTTTTCTTATCTTAGTATAAACTAAGCGTATGTGGTCTGTGAAAACTTACGTACATTTAATTAAGACATTTTTTTCTCCGGTATAAACAAATAAAAATCTATACATGTAATCGTCTGTACATGGAAAATTGAGTGGAATGAGAAAAACTGTTATGAAACCCAAAATAATAATTTTCAAAATGTTCATCTCTATGTTTGTACGTTTGCGCACGCTAATCTTGAAAACTGCTAAGCCATTTAAATGCAGTTTTTACTTTGGTCATTTGACAAACTTCCCTTACAATTAGTATTTGTTTTATTTCAATCGGTTCATAAGTAACAAAGTTATGTCAATTGAAATATTTTGTTTGACAAAATTATTATAAAAAACTGTTGTTTCTTAAATTTGCTGAAAGTAATTTTTTTCACATTGTCTATGTCGCGAAAGCACCTAGTACCTAAAAAAAATAAAAAAATCCCCTGATTGAAGATCGAACCCATAATCACTGGCCAATGCCTCGATGGCTTCGTAACATGCATTTAGAATATGTTTTTCTGTTCTTTGTGATGAGGTGACATAGTTTCCTATCACACAATTCATCTAAGTAGGCGGGAATTAAAACATTGCCCATAGGGATAGGCAATGTTTTAACAGACAGATTATCTAACAAATGCACTCAAGGGCTAATGGCTGTATTAAACTGTACGCTCAAAGATCGTATCTCGATGTGTTGTTACAAAACGTGACTGTATCGTAGAAATATACTATATTAATCACTTTTTTTAAGTTAATCATAATACACGGTACGGATTGTACCACACAAATACGATATACACAAATAACAAGTGTTTTTTTATACCTTATGATATTCCAATCATATGAATAATAAAATTTAGGCCGGTCATGGCACAGTGGAACTGTCCGACTGTAGCCTTTTTTTAGGAGTGATCGGTTTTCGGTTCGATTTCCACTCTGGTAAATGATTATATTTAAATTATTTTCGTTGCGACATTGCATATTGAGTCCCGCCACTCAACACGCCATGTAGCAAATTAAGCAGATAGCGGCGTACGTGTCTTGACACTAGGTACTTCCTGTCTACCCTGTTAGGTGGAATAAAAGTGTAAAGCTAAAAATATATATGCATACACTTATGTTTGGTTTTATAACCAAATAAATCACTACCATAGCAGGCATCGTTGTATCACGAAACAATTATGTATTATTGTACACCTTTCACTCGACAGTCGACAGGTACGAACGATAAAGGTATCTCTCAATCAATTTGAGTATTAGAATAATTGCATTAGCCTAAAAGGTGTTACTTCGCAACGATCATTATCTGATAATTTCTTGTAATGGCTAACCGGCGTTACTTTTTTTAGTGCTGAAAAATTGTTTTATTTTAACATACAATAAACACTAGGTAATGTAATAAACACTAGTAAACTATGATTACTTCTTTTTCTGGACAAAATATGCATTTTATTCACATAACAACAAATGAAAAAGTGCATCATTGAGTTCCTTATTCAATGCGATTTTGGATGGTGTGAATTGACACTAGATTAGGACCATTTGTGCTACTGTGCTATGCATTAAGGCAGAACAATTAAAATATATAAAGAGAATTCTATTCTGTCCATATTAAATGTATCTCTCAATGCTATTTACACATGAAAACTTTTATTACCATAACGAGAAGATAACTCTTTGACTATTATCAGCTTTCTTTAGCTAGGCACCAATTTGAAGTTGACCTGAGTCAACCTCAAATACAGGTATAGCCTCAGACTTACTATAGATTGCCTAAAATAAAACCTCGACATTCTTAGCCTTCATTCCTCGTTGGGCAGACTGGGGTACAAAGATATTTCATTATTAGGCTGACTTTACCCTCTTTGAAATATCATTGAAACTTTCACTTCACTTCTTCAGTTCACAATAATTTTTGAATGAAACTATTTTGATCGAATTAGTTGCGTATGTAATACTAAAAGTATTTAAAATTATTTGCATTTTAGTTGGCCCAACGTTCTGAACATTTTACCGTAGTCCGTGGTTCCAGGTGTGCTATTCGGTATTGCACTTCGCTTTCTACCGAAATTTGAGACATTACAGTCATGTTGAGTGACGGAACTTAACAACGTCTTTTGTCTTACCAGTGCGACGGAAAGGAAATAATTTTAATACAATCATTCCCCCGAGTCATCGAATCGAACTCATAACCGATCGCGTTTGCAGTGAAACGCTGTCCCACTGCGCCACGGCCGGCCTTTCAATTTTCGATTTTTTTATATTGTAATTTTCTGTATAATATGTCATACCGTAACAAATTTCAGATCGATTTATACATTTATAAGCACCAATTTAATATTTTTTCTATCCGGTAAAAAAAATAATCTATTTAGAATAAACCTTAACCATGACATATGATCCATTTTACATCGTGTTTGCTAAGTGTACGCGCTATATAAATTATTCAAACACGATATATGCATTATAACTTCAAATATTTAAGTAGTCGATTAGATTGCCATTTAACGTCCACCACATTATTTCTTGATAATACAAAAACAGATTATATTTAATTTAACAAAATGAACAACTAAGTTGATGGAAATGCATACGCGACATGTGACTGTCTATTTGTTTTGGCTAATCTAAGTAACTTAGCTATATTTATTTTAGAATAATAAATTAATGATCCGAAGGCGTTAAATTTTACGCAGGCGAAGTAATGGGCACTTAGCTTCTTATAAATAAAAACAGTATGTATGGCAATAATACACCTCGATATAAATATTCCCTGAAGGGACATTCCAACTTACGACCATCTTATTCAACTAGTTACCTACCGCAAGTTTTCAACTAGCCATAATGGCATCTCTCTGATCATTCTCTTGGGTTACTATACGTATTGCTTCTGCGCATAAAAGACATATTACCCCGAGTAGGAATCGAACCCAGAACCAATCGCTTTTATAATCATCAAAATAAAATGATTACATTTGTATAAACAATTATCATTTCTCATTCAAACATTTAAATAAATCTAAAAACTCAACTTAGGTAACTATTTAACGCCTATTTAACTTGTTACTTAACGCCATGGTGTGAGTGGGTCGTTGTGGCTTGTTGACTTGCGTGACAGTGCCGCCTGGCGGTAAAAACTATAATATTATCTTTGTTCTACTGCAGTTGCCAAATGGGTTAATGTGTAACATTTAATTGCTATACATGCACGGATGTTTTGTATATAATGACAATCCTTGAGACTCGGTGATTATAAAATGGCATTCTGCGAATGGTTTTAGATTCGAAATGTAAAAAAACAGTTATAAAAAAAACAGTTTAACGCTTTTTGCCGCATAGTAAAACAAGTGTTTTGCAAATAACGATTATGTTATGTAAGTCCTGTGTGTGAACTAGGTAGTTTAACTATTTCTATACTAGAAAAGGTAGTAGAAATAGATGGTTTTTTAGTTTTACACGCATTTCCCATGTTTCAAGATCAAAAATGATTCTTCTATAGTTACATCAAATAAAAAAAAGTAAGATAATTTTTAAGCGTTAATTTTTAAGCGCCTAATTAACGTAGTGAAATCAACGTGTACAAGAAAATGCAAAGATAAAAGGTCCAGTCCAGTCCAGTCCAGTCCAGTCTAGTGGACAGAGATAAAAGTCATAGAGTTTATTTTATTTATTATTAAGCCAACATGCTCTTCGCAAAAACATAAAAAGTTCAATGCCGCTCCTATATATTTCTTTTAGCTTCAGTGTCAAGACACTCCGTACTTCACTTGCCACCGAATTCGAAACATTGGGTATTTAGTGGTGGAATTTAACGCTACACTTTTTCTTCAACACACGACGAATCAAACCCACACAACCGATCGTATTTACAGTCAGACGCTGTCCCACTGCGCCACGATCGGAACCGGAAACTGCTTCTATATTCAAAATGTAAATAAAATTTAAAATATATAGAAACCACTATTTGAACAATAATATACTATAAAAATTCGGTTTTAAACGTGCACAAAAAATCAATTGCTTTATATTTAAAAAAATGATGAATTTAAAATAATTATATAAATATTTGCAAGGTGAAAGAATGCTTTGTTCAACCGACCGCCTCATCAGCTTGCGCTTTTTACCTAACAGTGTTTTTAGAAGTCCGTTTTTATCATACGTCTAAGGATATTATATTTTGTAAAATATTCTATAAATAAATATATTTTTATTTTTTTTATATAAATCGTTATATATAATTGGACTTCATCTGGAATTTTAATTCCAAAGTGCATTATGTTAAACACATGAAATAGAGAAGTAGAAAGCCAAATAAATACAATTTACATAATTTCAACTATAAATTTGCAGATTTACATAATTATAATATAACAATTATGTTAATTACATACCTGCAATTAATTATTTTCTTATATTTCTTTGTTGAAAAGTTGATTTATTTAACAAATGTTGTTTTAAAAACAGTATTCTCATTATAACTTCACTCTTTCTCCTGCACAGCAGGTAGTCAGAGATAACCTAATGTCAAGAAACCCGATTGACTATGTTCTGCCAGAAATCAAGACATTGTGTGTTGATTGGCGTAACACAACGTCGCGGTATATCTTTAAATATGATCATCCCGTTAAGTGACAATCGAACCCACACCTAATTAGGTACAGTCACACGCTGTCCCAATGCTCCACTATAGCCTGTAAGAGCCATCTGTGGAACAAGTAATTTATAGTTTTACTTTTGTTGCTATATATGGCCGCGAGACACTACTTACTGATTTGAGACACTACTTACTGAAATTATATACTTAGATTTTTTCTCCAAAATTATATAAATCCAAAATCACTTTATTTAAAAGCTGGTCAACTGCAAAAAGTTTTAAATTCCGTTTGTATTATTATATATACAAAAAATTGTTTTAATGCAAGCTCAAGAAAATGACCGTAGTTGACGAATATTTTTCTATAGTGGCAAACACATGGCGCGGTGCTGGGCTCCACAATAAAATATCCAATGAAGAATTTGAGCGGAAAGTGAAGAACTGTATAACACTAAGTTCTTATTATACTCGTATAATAATATATTTTATTTCTACAGAGTGGAGGGCGCCGCGAGAGTGAGACGGGAGGCTGCGCGTGCGTCCCTCCCGCACCCGCGCCGCCCCATCCTCTACGCGCCCTCGATGATATGCCTCCGGTGCTCAGGTTTGTTTGTGTATATTGTATATATGATAAAAAATATTTTTATTTTATCATATTACAAAAAATCTCAAAAATGTATATAATTTATAACTTAAGGTGAGCTCAATTTTATATGAGGTTTGCTTTTATATACAATCCTAATTACTTCTTTATGAAAATGATGAAAAACAATTTAATTATGGTCAAAACATCAACTCTATTTACAGTAAGTTAAGATCAGTTAGACTAAGACTAACAACCTAGGCAACATTTTTATGAAATGAAAATAATTTATAAGTGTGGGAATCGAACCAACTCAAGGTGGCGACATCCGAATGCGTCTACAATCATACGCTGTGAATAAAATATAAGTTAAAAAGTAAAATTTAGCATACAATTCTTTTAAAGTGTTGAAAGTAGTTGAAACGTGAAAATATAATTTATAATTTTTGATAGGTGGTTCTGATAATACCAAGTTGTATTGTAGTTTGGTCAATATAAAAAAATTCTGCCACAATCTCTCCTTTACAAATTTACGACATTATTTCTTTTCCCTTAGTAGCTCTTATTATATATATTAGCTCTTTTATTCCGCTGTTTTCTGCGGAGCTGGTATTACCTATGTAGTTGAAATTTGTCATATATACCTATATGACTTTTAGATCTTTGCGAAGTACTAATAGACGATTATTATAGTAAAGTAGTAAAGAATAAAATATACTTTAAAGTTTTACAATCGAAACAATGAAAGATAGAAATAGAAATAGTATGGCAAGTGTCAGATGTCATAATGTCATCGCAAACACAGTTAAGAATAACAATTAGAATACTACTATTGTAGACAAAATAATGAACTTTTAACAAAATTATACCTATAAATGAGGCTGGTCGTGGCGCAGTGGGGCGTCTGACTGCAAACGCGATCGATTATGGGTTCGATCCCCAATAGGGGGAGTGATTATACTTAAAATTATTCTCACTTCCTCATTCTGGTAAGACAAAGTGCGGCGTTGAGTTCCACCACTCAAGTCTTGAATTCGGTGGAAAGTGAAGTTGCGGGATAAAAAGCGTGAAGCAAAAAAAATATACCTATAAAAATGATACTAAAATAAATACATTTACATAAGTGACTTCTCGAAACATTACACTTATTTCCAACAAAAGCAAGTCCTAGTAATAAGGAAATGTCAAACCTAACATACTTTTCTATTATACAACAGCATATTTCACAATATATTATCTGACGTTACCGCAACATACAATATGTTCGTCATGGTCTCTATGGGCCTAGACAAATCTTGTTAAAATTATTGTTATATCAGAGAGAAATTTAACTGTATTATGAGATTGCAATTTATATGTCAGTGTTTAGTAATAAATTAAGCGTCTTATATACCAGCAAACCGCGGCGTTGAGTTCCGCTACTGGAAGCCAGGAAAGTAGACGAAGTGCCTTAACACTCTACCTACATGCAAGAGGTTTACAAAACTAATATAAAATAATTTAAAATAATATTTTGTAATGTTAACAATGTAAATGAACCACGTGTCTATTCAGGGTTGTAATTATTTTAATTATTATTAAGGGAAAAGATTATACCTTTAATTTTTTGTCTAGAGTATAGAGGTTGAGACCGGTCGTGGCGCAGTGCAGCAGCGTCTGACTGTAAACGCGATCGTTTGTGGGTCCAATCCCCATTTAGGGGATTATATTTGAAATATTTGCACTTCCTTGCTCTGGTAAGACAAAGTGTGGTGTTGAGTTCCACCACTCAACACGCAATGTCAACACTCAACACGAACTCGGTGAAAAGCGAAGTATGGAGTGTTTTGACACTTGGTACTTTCTGTCTTTATAATGTAAAAATAGGTGAGACGTTTGGATCCATCATTCACTTGACCCTAAACATCTATGTTAATATAACAATTATATTTGATATACATATAAATATATGCCTGTCGTTTTCTTTTATTTGTTGTCGTAGTCTTTACTATTGAACTCAGGATATGAACCTACTGACTTTATATTTTAAATATTTTTAAACCTCAAGAAAATATATAGTAAATAATAGGAAGCTATTTTTCCTTATTTACATTTGCTATTATTTAAATTGCGTGTTCTCTCAACAAAAGATAAAGAAAAGCTCAAACAATTGTACGCACAGCCTGGAAAAGGAATTTACTGATTCATTGAAGAATAACTTTGAAATTATTTTCAATATAAATACCATTATTTCAATCTTATGCATTGGGAATAAGGGCGATGTTTGAATAACACAAATCGTATACGTTAGTAGCAAACCAGTTGTAAGGTCAACGACTTGACAATGACTCTGAAGCAATTTCGCATGCATCGTGCGTATCTAGATTTAGTTGATTGTGGCGTTTTACGTAAAACATTATCTGGGCATGACGGGTGGAAATACCTCGTGCTCTTTTGTTTAAAAATTACAATCACTAGGGTATTGGGTATTACGTAAGACAAACGCAATTTTAAAAATAACCTGTTACTAAACTATTATATAAATATATCATAGAAATTTAAAATTTAAATGTAAAGGAATCGAACCAGCTCCTTTTGGAAACAATCCAAACACTGTAGTCAATTAGGAGTATGACATATATACGTTCATATCAAGGTACGTCAAAATTCTTGTACAATTCTTTTGTTGATAGCTGCTGTACTTTTACCCGCTACACAAAAGTTATTTCTAAGAATAATCATTTTGCAAAAATGTTGTAAATGAAAATATATGAATATTAGTTAAAGGGTTATCAACACGCTAAGAAAAGACACATTTTAGAGATTATACAAAAAAAAATCAAGCCGGAATTGTTGTAACCGTTCAAGCGCTATAATTAAGCTTTATACACAATTTATTTTTGACGTTAAACTTTTAAATATTCATACGTTTCTAAAACATTTTTCTTTTCTTAATGTATGAATAATACTCCACAAAATGTTAATATATACAGATATATGTGTATTTCCACACAATAGGCAGTGGTATAAAAAGTCGCAACGGTGCATTCGATGTAAATGTAGTCGAAGAAAATATTTAATATAAACATTCCCACGAAATTCAGTTTATGGATTTCAACCTAAATTTACTGCTTGCAAATATGTGTGACAAATACGTTTGATCTAATGAATTATCAACATGCGTGCTAAGTGGTGAAGTAGGGTACCGTGTGAATAAAGACAATTCGTCGTGGGTTCAAACCCCACTTGGGAAAATGATTATATTTACAAGTGATTTTCAATACCCGCTCTTTTCAGGCAAAGCTTTGAAGCCTCATTGAAGCCTCCTCATAACGGGAAACGGAGTGTTCTGACATATAAGATTCTCTGTTAGTGTCTGTTAGTGTTCCTTGCTTTACTTAAAACGAAAGTGAATAGATTCTCTCGTAACGTCGAAACACTCCGTTGCCCACTGAAAATTATTATTAACACATCGAGAAATACAAAGTAGTAGGATGTACAAAATATTTGTATATTTCTTAATGAGCTTAGTAGAATGCGTTGAAACAATTATATTCATAATAATCGCAATGTTCATAAATGTAGATACCGCTATTTGTGTGTTTATGTATTTTCTCTATAAAAAAATACACATTTTTAATAAAATAATGTTAACCGGACTAATCGCGGATATTTTGATATCTGAGAGTACACTTTTAAAAAAGATTTTCGATTGACGTTTTGATTTAGTTAGACTGTGGCAAGGTACTACTGTGATTCTGTTAGTCCAGTAATAAAATCGTAAATCTCTTTTTTTTTTAGCTTCCCACTTTTATCCTGCATAGCAGGGTAGGCAGAAATTACTTAGTGTCAACACACTTCGTACTTCACTTTCCACCGAATTCGAGACATTGCGTTGAGTGGTGGAACTCAACGCCGCTTTGTCTTCACCAGAGCGAGGAAGTGAAAATAATTTAAATATAATCACTCCCCCGAGTGGGGATCGAAACCCACAATCGATCGTGTTTACAGTCAGACGCTGTCACACTGCGCCACGACCGGCCTCTCTTATTAAATTTATTTAGATAAACTTAATTCGATGTTAGACAGAGAAAAAACGTTTACTTAAAATGAAAAAAAAATGTATTTAAAACCTACCTTACAAATAAACAGTTACTGACAGCATGTACTGGCTAGGACAAGTAATGTATCATATCACAAGCATTGTGCAAAGCGAATTGCGAGTGCATTAGACAGGTGTTTGCAAAATAAAATTATGTATGCGGGGCATGCAATAGATGCGATCATGATTCCTTTATGGCTATTTGATTGTATCAGCTAGAGGCCTGTCGTTATGACTTTATTGTGCTCGTGAACTGCTTCAATTATTTTTAACCAACTTTAAATATAATTATAAATATTAATACTGATTATACACTAGTTTTTGTCTGTATGTAAAATAATTTATATTATACACGAGTTGTGTTCGTATGGAATTTAACATTTCTGGATCTTTATTTTATAATTTTGAGATTAAAGTAGTATAAGTTGGCGTAATTGAAATTAACACATCATCTTTCTGCCAGTGTAAATTCCGCCGATATCGTTCCAGCCGTTCAAGAGATTAACCGAAACAAGCAAATAAATTAAGTGTCAAAATATTAACAGATCTTTGGCTATCAAGATCTTTACACATTTTTAATGAAACTATTTTGAACGGATTAATCGTGTATATTTCGGAAATCGAAAATATGTTTTTTAAAACGTTTCGACACACTTTATAACAGCCCGTGGTAGACTCAGGTAGCATTCGTCTGTCAGGTGATACAAAAGTTAATTATATGAATCTACCGCCATCTGTTTTTATTTGCCTTGCATAATACCCTGGATCCTTGGAGGATGAACTGACTGTACCTTGCTGTTTGGTGTGGTGGTATTGAGACTTGCAAATTTGCTGCCATCCGTTAAAAATTTTCTATTACCTTCTCTATTGAAATTAGGATGTTTCTACATTACAATAGCCTTGCGGATCATAAGAGTTAATTTATGTTACCTAGGATATGAGGTTTATTAAACCTGATGTAGTGCTTAGTTTTGACCAATGTAAGATAAGCCATAGTCACAATCTAGGTTGTATACAATTGCTCATTGTACAAACAGATATTAACGTTTTACACTTCTTCGTACAAAGCTTCAACTATGCCAAAATTCAGATTCTCCTGTCGGATGCTATATATGTGTGGTAAAAATTACAGGCAAAAAGTTTTAATTTTATCTTTCATCGATTTCCAAGAAAGCAAAACATGTGTTAACGCAACTCCGTCACACCTTCATTTATTAGAATATTCATAAAATATCATATATCAATTGTTAAATTCGAAAAGTGTCTAAATTGTTTTAAAGTTTAAAATATTTTTTTCACAGATCAAACCCTCTGTACACGGAGGAGGAGGAGCAGGAGGTAGTGATCATAGTGGACGAGGACGTGGTTGAAGGGGACGGCGCGGACGCCCGCGTCCCTCGTAGAGCTCCGTCTACATCATCTGGTAAAATCTGTTATGAGATAAAGTTTATGTTATTGCCATGTCATATAAACATGTATAAGACTGATATGGCTTACACTTTAATATTTTATTCATGGGTACATTTCATATGTTTACAAATTTTCATAATCATAAATGAATATATAATTATATACTAGCTAAAGTCTACAACTTTGTTTGCACTAGACCTTGCAATAATTTTGTCTAAAATAATTTTCAAATGATATAACTTTCTTATTTATGAATTGAGTGAAATAAAACGTTAAGGGAAGGTTGCCAAAATACTATATGAAAAATGTATTCAAATCGGTTTAGCTATTTCCGAGATTAGCGTGTTCAAACGCCGAGACAAACAGACAAACAGTAAAAACATATACAAATAATTTTGGTTTATTTACTATTTAATTGATAAATACAACTCAATAATAGGTTTTTCATTCATCTTCCATGAACAGAGAGCGATCAGTTACATTTTTATTATATATATAAATAGGTAAATTGGGATTAATTGTAAAAAAGAGTCAAAGATAATCAAATTACAGTATGCATAAGTAATATACAAGCAAAAATAGTTTTATTTCTAAAATATATGATCTGTTGGATAAAGCCGGAGCTGACTGCTAGTATTTCGCCAATAAGAAAGATCATTAATTATAATTTTGTAACTCGATTTGTACGTGATTAATTAATAATAAATCAACAACTTTCAGCTCTGAAGCTTCATAATTAATTATCTAGACAAATTCTCGTGAAACGTCGAAACGTAGAAAAAAAAGCACCGTTGATGAGTGTCGAAATATGAACACGATGGTTTTGTATTCGATTCCCACTCAATTGTATACAAAATGCAAAAATGTAACGGTTTCACTAATATAATGCAAAGATATAAATCCAGAAGAATGAAAAAATCCTCGTTTTATTGCTTTTCCAGGCATATGTAAGCGGTATTATGTGATTGACCTTGATATCGCGATTCAATCCTTTGTTAATTATTAATTATTTAATATATTATTCAAAAAATCGTAATATCTAAAAAAATATATAAAAAATGGTCCACAGTTTTAAGCTAGACTTTATTTTAGATCCAGTACCATTTTAATATATATATATATATATACGTATGATGTGTAGATACCATTTTGAAGATATATATTTTATATTCATCAAATATATGTAAAATGCGACCATTGTAGTGTTCCATTCTTCTTATTTCCTATTAAATGAACCAAACTTCCTGTCCTTCAAATATAAAAGTAAAACCCCAAGGCTCATGATGTTTTTAAAGCAAATGACCTTGACTACTTGTTGCCATAACTTTGTAGATTAACACGGTAGCAAAAATATTTCTTTATTCTACTATACTTAATTAATACATATTATACATATATATATTAAATTTTTTCTAGCTTCATGCTTTTATCTCGCATAGCAGGGTAGTAGTGGGACAGCGTCTGACTGTAAAATTATTTTCATTTCCTCGCTCTGGTAAGACAAAGTGCAAGGTTGAGTTGCACCACTCAACACGCAATGTCTCGAATTCAGTGGAAAGCGAAATACGGAGTGTCTTGACACTAAGTACTTTCTGTCTAATAAAATTATATTATAGTTAATATTGTTCGCATTGTATGTTATGGAGGCCAGATTAGATCCAATTGGCCAGTGGCAAATATTATTGTTCAAAATATCCATTACTTGCTTGTTAAGACCATAATGCGGATTTGACTTTTATTGTAGCTTCGCGCTTTTATCCCGCATAGCAGGGTAGACAGAAAGTACCTAGTGTCAACACACACCGTACTTGACTTTTATATATATCAAATACTTTTTCTGAGCATTCCTTAAATTTCATGAATATGAAAAATCGCACCTAACTTTAAATCAGCATGCTTATTTATTTTTACTACTCTTAAGCTTAAATGTAGGATGATGTAATAAGGTCATCTTGGCGCAGTGGTTGTAAGTTCGAATCTCACTCAAGAGAATAATTAAATTTAAAATAATATGTTCATTTCTCCGGTCCGTAAGACAAAGCATGGCGTAGTGTTTGCTACTCAGCATGTAATTCGAGACATTTCGTGCGGAAACCAGTCCACGGAATGTTTTGACACTACCCTGCTGTTGTATAAAAAAATAAATGATAAAGCAAAAGAATATCCATTGAAATTGAAGACTTGTGTTACAGTTTTGCTAGACGGCTGTTATTTGTGTAATTATGTCTTCTTATATACTGCGCGGAAGTCGGTTTATTACCTAAAGATAAAATTTTGACTTTCAGATATCGTTGTTAATTAGGAGGTTTAATAAATAGCTTTGAAGGTAACGAATTCGATATTGAGATTAGTTAATTCCATTGTAATATAATTAAGAACTGATATGATGTTTGTATAAGAATAATCATATTAATATATAAGACAAGCTGTTGAACAGTTTTTGGTTGTGAGTTCGATTTCCAGTAATGACTATTATTATTATCTTACGCGCTCTGGCAAATCAAAACGCCCCGTAGCGTTTCGCTCGATCTATATAACCGCCTGGTATTAGATTCAAACCCAAAACATGTTTTTTTCGAATATAATATTATTACATTACAAGCGATTCTGTCGACTTAGTTAATCTTGTTTTAGAATTTAATTCATTAACTTTTAAGTTTAAATTAAACGAACTTAACAAGATTATTATATTAATTTACATAGAGGGCATTAATTAAAGATTTTTTTTTTAAATTAAACATATTTATTATGTTATTATTAATAGTATATCAAAATTTACTACTCAATGCTTTCCATACATAGGGTACGGTAGTGGAGGCGGCAGCCATGGCCGGGTGTCACCTAATTTACCAAAGAGCGATCACTTCGAAGAGCCAACACATCGGCTCTCCGATTCAGACAAGAACGGATCTCAAAGTACTTCGGACTCAGATGGAAGTCCATCGTGCACGCTGTCGAGGAGTTTAAAGGAGGATATACGAGCTTGCTTAGGAGGATGCAAGTAAGATTTTATTTAATCTTTTTTATGCTTTACACTTATCTTGTATAGCAGGGAAGTACCTAATGTCAAGCCACTCCAAACTCCGCATTTCGTCAAATTTGAGACATCGTGAGTTGATTAGTGGAACGCAACGCCGTGCTTTGATTTACCATAGCAAGGAAATAAAAATAATTTAATGGGATAAATACAGTCCCACTGCATCACGACCGGCCTTACTCACTGTTATTTAGTTTATTTTTATTATAGTTAAACAAAAAGGGTAGTCTGCGAACGAACCATACGGCATATGGGAAAAAAGTTCTCAAGGTGAACTTAGTAGATCGAAAGTGCGACTACATTATAGTATATTGTTTAAACACAAGGCCGTAAATGTCTTGACATATGTTTTGAGATGAACAAGTACGACGGTTGCCAACAAAAAACTTCCTGCTCACCTTTTACGGGAAAAGTAGAGTATAAGTTTTAAAAGATAGCATTTAAGAATGGCAATCAATAATTTTGTTTATTTATAGACTAGTAGATCCGCAGTAGCTCAAAATACGAAAATATATCCATTTGTGTGTGTTTTGTTTAATTTAAATTATTTCAAATGCATTATAACAACAAATCTTCACTTTCGAGAAGAATGAACTCAATCGAATGAACGAAAAAAATGCTCAGATGGTTTAGGCAAAAGAAGAGGATGCGTGAAGAAAGAATGGTAAGAAAGCTATGTATATCAAGTAAAGGTGTTGGATATGAGAGATCGGTTTACCGTAAAGAACACAGTATCAATGATAGTGGAAGAAGGTCACATAAAAGCATGATTATCCTACGAAGTGTCATATGAAATGTTAATATGAATGAGAACGAGGTGAAAGAAGTACACAAGGGCTTGGCGCCTCATTCTTTTGAACTACCCCGCTAGAATAGAATGAAAAATATTGTCGAATTATATAGGTATCTTTCCGTAATCCTTTACGTATCGATAAAACTGTATATAACTTTATATGGGATATATATATTACAAATAATAATTCTGAAACTTATATTATGAACATAAATCATTAAATATTATTTGAGGCCGGTCGTGGCGCAGTAGGACAGCGATTGATTCTAAACGCGACCGGTTGTGGGTTCGATCCCCTCTCGAGGGAGTGATAATATTTAAATTATTTTCACCTCGCTCGTTAAGACAAAGTGCAGCATTGAGTTCCACCACTCAACACGCAATGTCTCGAATTTGGTAGAAAGCGAAGTACGGAGTGTCTTCACACTAAGTACTTTTTTTCTACCCTGCTATACGGAATACTAGCGTGAACCTAAAAAAATAACAATTTAAAACAATTTTCGACTATAATAGGGAATATACAGAGAAACCTCCAATAAGATGGGAGAAGGACGTAGGGCATGTGGTAGAAGCAGCAATCCGGGGTGCTGGCGGCATCAGTGCAGCTCGAGCTCGTCTCCACGCTGCGTTGCTCGCCCTTCACGAACCACAAGTGGCTAGAGGACCTAGTCTACCCTATTGTGGTCCTGGAGTCAGGCCTGGAGACGTGACTATGATGCCGAAGAACGAAATGTCTTTACTGGTATGTATATAACTTTATTTTATTAATTTGAATTAAGCTCGACAATTTTTTACCTAAAGATTTCAGTTTCTTATCTTATTGTCGAGTTCAAATGAATAAAAAATGTATGATGATTCATAATTAAATTTTTAAATGAGTTACAAAAGTCCAGTATTATTTTGACTTGATTTTAAAATATAGGAAATAACTTTAAATAATATTTTTTTGTATTACCTGGTTTTATATCTTGTGGTATATGATAATTAAATATATGAAATTAAATTGCGTGATGCGAGAGGCTCAATATTAATATCTAACCTCCAAGCTACATCTAGTAAATCATATTGATATTCTACATATTAAACATATTACGAATTGATTATAAATACAAATATTTCTACATATAGTACAGATACTGCATTTTTTTTTCGTAAGTATCACTAGAGTAAATATAGCCGAAATCGACTAGTTCCATGTAAATCATATCTTACGTAAACATGATATTGACAGATTTGTTTATTAGTTTGCTGTATTTCTTCTAAAAAAATTTCTTTCCTTAGCGCCTTCCTTTAACCTATTTATACTTCCAATATTGCGTTCTATACCTTCGATCAACCTGATAACAAAAATATATTATAAATATAAGCATTCCATCAAATTTGAACCGACAACCATCTTCAAAACTTACTAACAAACAAGTCGTTATATTTTATATCGTATATTTTATAACATAAATCATCACGCCCTATTTAACAAAAAGAATAAAATAATGTTACGAAATATATCAGAACGTATCTGATTTTGTAGAACTACTGAAACACTGATGCTTATCTTTATTACGTGTAATTGTTACACGGGTTTCTTTGTTTTTTTTTATATCTTGTTAATTGATATAAAGATCTTTCTTTATACATAAGTGATAACCTCACCACTGTTTTTAACTATCAATTCTTAATATAATAATAATATTTAGAAGATTGGCTCTATTGGCTAATTCAATTCTTGCAAGTCCTAGAAGCATAATAGTATTATGTTAATTCTTAACGCTTTAAAAATGTATTTAAAAAAAGGTGAATAAATATTCCAATTTGAATTTTGGATTTTATATTATGCTTACTATATTTTACCATGTTAAGTAGAATATATTTCCGAGCTAGCTATGGCTCTACTATGCTATTAGTAGTCAAATCTAAGAACTCTATATCTTACACAATATATACTTTGCTTTATATATCTTACTTACCATTCTTTCATCACTCGTCATCTCAATTATCTAACTTATAATAGAATTAAAAAATATATACCTTGAATGTAAGTTAGCAAATGCAACATATAAGTATATAAAGAAACAAAAAAAACATACTAAAGCATAAAGTGCTTACAATCTAGACCTGTCTAAGCAAGTGATTACGCTTCGTGAATCCACACTCAACGTCAATCAAATGAAGAATACTTAACTTGGACGGACATGTGTATTGGTGCTTGGATAAATATTGTAGATATTGTAACTTGCAAAGTACTACCAGTTCTAACTATTGTTACTTGGAACGCAATATTAAAATAATGAGCGGCGTCATAGGTTATGACAAACTGAAGATTGATGGTGTATTTATGGGTAAATAGACTGTATTAAACGTGTTAAATATATGTTTAATTTTATTGGGGTAAAAAAAATAAAAAAAATAAAGTTTTTTTAAAGTATAGTTCACACAGTGAAAAAAGAAGATATGGTTTCATATACTCGTGTATATTTAGACGTACTAAATGTTCCGTTGACGCGTTGAGAACGCGTTGCCTTAGCTACGTGTATGTCATTTTATATAAACGTGTATGTCAAATACATGGTAGAGTGCCTTACTTATTTTTTATTAATTTTATTTTTTATCCTCCTCCTCTATTTAAACTAAACCTGTGATAAATTTCATTCTCCTCCGTTCGCATAATTTTTATAAAAAGGGGTAAAAAAGATTTTGCTTCTCTTATTAATTAATAATAGATAAAAAAATTAACGTATTGGAACTCAAAGACATAACACTTAAAAACTATTAAAAATTAGAGGGAATGCAAAATCAGTAAATTCAAGTCCTCGGAAATTGGGCGGTTCTTCAAATATTTATTTGATTTTCATTTATATTTTGAAAAAAAAAAAACGCATATTGCTGAAATAGCAACAAGAGTATGGCAGAACCCAATTCCGAGTTTTGTTTAACTAGATTCGTAATTTTCTGACTTATTAATACAATTGCATTATAAGCTGTCTCACTTTTGGAATTTATTTACTTCTACGGATTGAGTATAAGAGATATCTTCAGAGATAAATCTACCTTTGTGTACGAAATCTTTTTTTCTATATGTATCTTTTCCATCTTATTTAATTTTAATCCAACAAAGAATATATTTACTATTTTTAAAGTGTTATTCCACACTTAGGATTAGAAAACATTTTTGAAAAAACGTATAAAAATTTTGAACGCAGCGAGATTCGAACCCGCGCCTCTTGGATACCGTCCAAGCGCTCTGACCGCTAAGCCATGCATTCTACTACCAGCTGCGTCGAAATTCTTATAAATATAATAATAATTGCTGCGTTCAAATTTTTATACGTTTTTTCAAAAATGTTTTCTAATCCTAAGTGTGGAATAACACTTTAAAAATAGTAAATGTTAAAATAAAATAGCAATCTCTCTTGTTAAACGATTATTTCTTAATAGTCTTTAAGTAGTAGAAATTTCTAAAAATCTCTCTACAGAGATGCTAACAACATAAATAAGTTGTAACAAAAACATATAAGAATTTTGACGCAGCTGGTAGTAGAACGCATGGCTTAGCGGTCAGAGCGCTTGGACGGTATCCAAGAGGCGCGGGTTCGAATCCCGCTGCGTTCAAATTTTTATACGTTTTTTCAAAACTGTTTTCTAAAGAATATATTGTATTTGAAGTAAATACTTTGATATAGAAGTAGATGCAACCATCTCTTGTACAATCTGACATTGCTCACTGCACCACGATGATATTTTTTAGGTCAATAAAGTAAAAAGTTGAGGAAAATATGTTAATTAGGTTAAAAGACCATGACTTACTAACATTGCTATATTAGGGTTAGCGTAGAGTCATACTAAATTTTACAGCTTCATTTTTGGATTTGCTTATATATACAAATAAACAAAATTGGTATGTCTTTTGTAATACATACAATAACACGATATATTTATACTAAAATAAAACTTATCTATGTCAATTTTTCTGTTTGATCCGGTTAATCTCTGGAACGGCTGGATGGATCTTTACGGGATTTTCATTGTCCCGTTCCGTTCCATAATCAAAATAACATAGGCTACTTCTATTTTTAAATTATATTATAACCAACCTGATATGTCAAATTCCATGTGAACGAAGTTGCGGGCACGACTCGCTTCAAAAAAAACCAACTTAATTCACTCTTAGATATTTCAAAATATAGAATTCGTAGCAGAATTAGAACCCGTGCCTCTTGGATATCGTCCAAGAGTTTTATGTATTATTATAAGGCCATCGTGATGCAGTGCAGCAAGATGCAGCTGACACTCAAGACACTCTGTACTTCGCTTTTCATCGATTACGAGACATTTCTTAGTCTTACCTGAGTCAGGAAGTGAATATAATTTAAATATAATCACTCCCGCAAATGGAAACTGAACTCACAACCTACCGCGCCACTCGTAAACGTGTAAAATAAAATTAACTAACTTAATTTTCTTTAACATTTACATTAATTAACGATTTAAAATTATTTCTTAAGATTCCATATAAAAATTAATTTCAATTAAAAATATTTTGTTTTTATTTTTCAAATAAATATTAAACCGCAGGAAGTGAAACACAAGTACAGACAAAAACACAATAAACGTATGCAAAATTAGTTTTATTGCTTTATAACTAATTATCATTTCCTTTATGTACGCGATATGTTAATGTATCTATGTCTTTAAGACGTCTTGGTTATTTAAAAAATAGTATAAAACCTTGAATTAATGTAGGTACTATAAAAACTAAATATTTAAATCGTTTTAGAAATGTTATTCAAAGGCACTTCTTTAACTTTTGAAGACCGAAAAAAAACAATTGTAGATATTTTAAATGAAAATATTTTAAAACGGAATAACCGCGTAATGAGTCTATCTTTAAGACTGAGAGAGACTGAGTCTACCTGTGACCACGGACTACTGTAAAGTGTTCGAAACGTCAGGTTTCCAAAAATGTATCTTCGAATACCAAAATATACGCGATTAATCCAGTTGAAATAGTTTTATTCAAAATATGTAAACATCGCGAAAATCAATGATCTTATCAACCGTAGTAGCTATTTGAGTTTTATTTTTTTCCATAACTGAGTAATATTAGCATACACGTACATTTAACTTTATAAGCATTCGTGGCACAGTGGGACAGACTGGCTCTGACAGTAAACGCCATTGGTTATAGGTTCCATTTTCACTCGAGGGAACGATTATAATTTGAAAAATAATTTCCCACTCCAGTAAGACAAGGCTCGGCGTTAAGTTTCTGTCAACGGAGACTTGTCTTGTCACTAAGTTTTCTGACTACTGTTCTACAATTCAACTTCACGCTTTATTTTACTATAGAGGAGAAATGATAATGAGTTAAATATAACCATACTTTCGAGTGAAGATCAAACCCACAACTATAAAATGCGTATACAGTTAGCAGTTTCTAGCTAAAGTCCTGTAGTAAATATAATGCCTATATTTAGGATACAGGAATGAAGTATATTGAAAAAAAAAATTAAATAACTTGAATATTTAATAAAACAATCGCCTAATCTAAATTCATAACGAGTAAAGTTTTCTCTGTAGCTTTAAATAACGACTTACATATGTAAGCATTTAACAAAGATTTTTTTTTAGCTTCACGCTTTTATCCCGCATAGCAGGGTAGGCAGAAAGTACCTGGTGTCAATACACTCCGTACTTCGCTTTCCACCGAATTCGAAACATTGCGTGTTGGGTGGTCAACGCCGCTCTTTGTCTTTACCAGAGCGAGGAAGTGAAATAATTTAAATATAATCACTCCCCTGAGTGGGGATCGAACTCACAACCGATCGCGTTTACAGTCAGACGCTGTCACACTGCGCCACGACCGGCCTCTAAAACAAAGATAAAGCATTAAAATCTACAAAGAGGGTAGAAGTCCTAATTCTATATTATTTTTAATTATGTTTTCCCAATGACATTCCATATAACTAATTGTACGACAAATATTTGTGTTTAAAGTAAAATAAACATATAAAGCAATTACTTTGCCAAATTCAGCTTTGTGACCTCAGCTACTACTTCAATAACGTCAATAGGTTTAGTAATTTGTACATAATTGAAAATAAAGTATTTGAAATGTGGAAACGAATATGAAGAGATCATATGTTCGTGATTTAATCATCTATTAAGTGAAAAATAAAAAAATAATTTAATAAAAAATATACTTTATAAAATTATCGCTTATTGTTTCTGGTCTGAATACTCGGCTTACAGGTTTAAAAATAAGGTAGGTATTGATACGAAAGCTATTGTTCAGGAAAAGTAGATGAAAATAATATTGCGATTAACTTAATTATATCTAGTCAGGTGAAGTTAAAGGTTTTTTTTTTCGAAAAGATAGATATTATTAAAATTCATGTAAACTCGACATTTCAACAACTTTACAGTAGTGCACGATGAGAGGTAACTGAGTTTGGAATAACAACAAAATACATTTATTGCCACGAAAAAAATATGCCATAAATATATAACTCAGCTAAAAATGGTTGAGGCCGAACTCTCAATCTCTGCTGAATTTCAATTATATCTTAAAATCCGCTACAAAATACCAAAATATATTATACACTAGCGGCCTACTCGTTGTTTCATGTGATAGTGTGAATCTGCCTTAACGAAATCAATATGGCATAAGGTGTCTGTGAAGTTAAAGAAAATATGGAGACTGCGATTAGTATGTCAGCGCCGCTAGAATTTAATAAAATACTCGACAATCCGAATTTAGCGCATACGTCGACTCGAAATCTTTTTTTTGTATGTTTTATGATTCAGATAAGGTTTTAATCGGATCTACCGTACCTCTTGACGAAATTATTAATATAAATTAATAAATCCGGTTAAAATAATTTTATATAAAATATGTAAAAATAGTGAAACAAAGATCTTATTATGTGTGTTATGCCACACTTAGGATTAGAAAAGATTTTTTTTAAAAAAAGTATAAATAAGTTAAATTTTTATTTCTGCATCCAATTATTTTACGTTTTATTTAAATATTTTTTTAAAAATGTTTTCTTATCCTAAATGTGGAATAACTCTTTAAAATATTCTTTCTCTCTACCCAAATGATTGTCTTAACAATCTTTATGTAGCAGAAATTTGTAAAATCTCTCTACAAAGGTGCGCTAACAATGTAAATAAGTTGTAACAAAATTTATAAAAATTTCGACCCAGCCGGTAATAGAAGGCATTGCTTAGCGATCAGGGCGCTTGGATGGTTTCCTAAAGGAGCAGGTTCGAATCCAAATTTTATACGTTTTAAAAAAAAATGTTTCGTAAATGTAAATATTTATTTTAGCTTTAAATAACACAAATACATAAATTATTACTTTGTGTTTCAAACATTGTTCGTTGTGGAGGTTTCTTTGGATTGTCATATAAATTTTACGCGTTCGCTGGCGATTATCGATTGTACGATTTCAAGGTAGACACTGATTTTGTATTTTATTTGCATTTTCAAATAGCAACATCTTAAATGTCATGATTACAGTTAAGTGGAGTGTGTCAGTCAAACTGTTTAAACACTTGAATATATCACTTACATAATATTCAGTTATTATTTATTTGAATATTATTCTATTAATAGATATACATGAATTTTAAAATTTAGCCTTCACTTTTCGAAATTTACATTTAATTTTTTAATTTATTTCGTTGAGTTTTATCGTTTTTATTGCGTTTAAATTATAAGAAGAATTAACATGATATCAGTCATATTTAAATATGTAAAACACATAGAGATACTAGGGTACTGTGTATTATAAGCTTAAGCATTTATATAAGAGAAATAATTACAAAAAATGTAAAACTATGGATAATATTATGAAATTATCGGCTCTTTACTTTGCACGTAGTAAATTGTGTTATCTAATGTCGCATTTCTTCTACTCAAGTAACGAAACGTATCTACTAAAAGTCAACGGACGGCAGAAGCAACTAAATGGCTAAACTGAGAAGCTGATATTCAGAATTTGGGACTCAATAGGAGTGTAATAGAGCACGAAAACAAAAATTCCCACGGAAACGCTACATATGATTTTAGTTCTAACAATCATTCTTTGGTACTGTAAATTATAGAAGTGTAAGGGATATTAGTCATAAATTCAGCGGAAACTCCAGCTTCTCTAACATCGTCAATTGTCTCAAATCATAAATTTCTTTTCCATATACATGTTATAATTATTATCAGACAATTGCTATCTTTTTATATAAGCGGTGAAATTACTGCGTGACTGTAGCTGTCGCAAGCTTTAGTAAAGAACTAAACGCTATCAAGGCACATCTGCGACATGAATGTATGCAATAATTGTGTTAGTAAATTTGTAATTATTGCGAACATTAAGGGGAATTGCAAGGCACAAAATATTTGGATGTTCTTGCTTTCTAAATATGAGTGTATTTTCCTTCCACTTTTCGAGAATAGGTATGAAAACGATTCACTAAATAAGATCCACTAATTATAAGCTTCCTTTCAAATGATACATAAACAGAATTGAATTTATAGAACTCTATGATTTCTACTCTATCCAGTTTCATTACTTAACGCAAAAATGACATATTGGACACAAATTTCCTTATAACATTATACTAAATAAGTAATTCAGGTTAATATTTAGATAATATTATTGTAGTAAAAAATGCATTTTATTTTGTGTTATTAATATGAAATTTTTATGGAAAATTACTTTAGTACCTGTTCCATAAATGTAATTTATTATTTGTAAGAATTTTTATTTGTAACCTTTCATCTAATAATAACAAAGAAAACAATTTGCAAAATTGTACAGTTACCCCTGGTATCCAACATTTTTTTCAGAACTATGACCTACTCGGACTCTTTCTGAAATAAGTATATAATTTTGCAATTTAACATCATCATAATCACCATCAGCCTTTCTTCCACTAAGGAACATAGTCTCTCTAATAGAAAACCAAGGAGCTTAATCTCAATTGCTTTGTGGATATCTTCTTCCTAACTGTAGAGCATTCTATGCTAAGCCTGCTAAGACGTGTCCTCTACACCAGAACACGTTTACCTATCATATTATAACAGAAGCTTCAAAAAGATACTTAAAGTGAACTCCACCACACAAATTACATACAATTTTGCTGTCTCCATTTTATGTCTTCATTGAAGACACGAAATTTACTATTATAAAAAGTTTTAACCGTTTTCAATTACACGCCAAGTGGGTCATTGCTGTCGGCACGCGTGTATATAATAGCAATAATGATAATGGTAATGAGAGCTTTGTTCTGCATTTGCATCACGACTTATATAGCTATTGTGCATTTGTGCATACATAGTATTATTTTTTTTTTATATATATATATATATATAATCTAAATTATTCTCTATTCTTGTCTATTGTCTTGCAAGGAAATAAAAATAGCTACCTTTTTAAATTGTTTTCTTGCTGTAGCAATCCTTTACCAAAAATATATATTTTAATTTTCTTTATAAAAATCAGTTGCTATTTTTCTATTCTTACCTTTGTTTAACGCTAATATAATAATATATTCATAAAAAAAATGTAGTTTATAAAGGTTCCAAAAATTAATGTAAAACTTCGAGGAGCAACACATATGCAAAATTTGTCTTAAAAACCTTATTTTACAAGTTTATGTCATAATTTTAAAAAGACCTAAACTAGACTGATAATACTAATATTAAACGACTATTAATTTTAAAAACCTAGAACTAATCGAGACCCAAACTAAAACAGACGGAACGCTATACACTTTGTTTAACAAGGACTTATTAGAGATATAGATTTATCTCAAAAAAAAATTACAAAAAAAACTATATACCCATACAGAATTTCAAAAAAAATACTATGACCAACCAATAGGTAATTATTTAACTTCATGGGAACAAACAAGCAAGCATGCTGGATGCAGAATATATATTTTTTTGCAAATAATCGTCTCACGCTCTAAAGCAAATTGGCAACAATCCAAATTATTTATTTGGTAATTCTATAATTATTCCTTATATAGTTAAGCCAATGACTCTATGATTATGCATTTGATTGAGCACAAATTGTTCTGAACGCTTTTATCCGCTACTTAATCATGATATCGATACTAAAACTGCGCTATCCGTAGTCAAAAATAAAAAAAAATAAACCAAACAGCCTAAAACAAATATGAACTCTCTTCCCTTAAATTAAAGTCGACATTTAATAGTTTAGCGAAAAAAAATTACAAGCGAAATGTTCGTGAAAACAAAGTGCTGGGTAATGATTTATTCAAAAATAAACTTTATTCCATTGTAATAAAAGGTAAAACGAGTGTGTATGTTTGTTGTTTTTCGATATGCAAAACGCGGTTGCTAAATCCCGCTCTTGAACTACATTCACTTGCAAACGTAGAAACATTTTGCGGTGGTCGCTCGTTGGTTGGGCAATGTTTGACCAGTTAGATGATTTTGACCATTATTGCCAAGATTTTAAATTAGCTATTTAAGTAAAATTATTAAGGAATTTGATACAAAGTAGCGTAATCTCTCTATAAGAGAACTACTTGAAACATGCATTTCTAGAAATATTTCTATCAAGACACAGAAAGGAATTCCTTTTTAGGCCGGTCGTGGCGCAGTGAGTGCGACTGCGTCTGACTGTTAACGCGATCGGTTGTGGATTCGATTCACTATCGGGAGAATGATTATATTTACGTGGCGTTGAGATCTGCCACTCAATAAGAAATGTCTCGAATTCGGTGGAAAGCGGAGTAAGGTATCTTGACTCTAGGTATTTTTTGTCTACCCTGCTATGCTGGATAGAAGCGCGAACCATTTTAGTTTAATTTAATGTAAATCGCATAACTTATCTACAAGCATTTGATTTATTGCTTTAATTACTTTTTAAAATAATAATTGTTTGTTGCTTAGTAATAAAGAGACTGTGATAAGATCAAATAAAAAAAACGTATTTGGGTAAAAACATATTTCTTCTTCACTAGAAATTTTAAACGTGACAATATTAAATATATATAGTAAGAGATCTAGTCTATAATATAGTAAGAGACCTATGCGAAAATTCCGTACATAAACCGATTTAGAATCTGTTATGAGTATCACTTCACACTATTTTTAACTATTTTTTTAGCTTCACTTTTTTATCTCGCATGGCAGAAAGTAAAAACTTGTTAAGATATGCTGTACTACACTTTCCGCCGAATTTAAAACATTGCGTGTTGAGTAGCGGAACTCATCGCCGCGCTTTGTCATATATAATTAATTTAAGTATAATTTAAGTATAATTATTCCCCCGAACGGAAATCGAACCCACAACTAATCGCGTTTACAGTCAGACGCTGTCCCACTTTGACACAACCGACTTAATTTTATTTTAACCATGAAAAATTCGAAAAAGTTATTTAACTAAAAAATATTGAAAGTCCATCTCGTATCCATATCTCTATATGGATATGTAATTATATAAAAAAAAATTATAAATTTTTTATCATATAAATATATGATTTTTTGTTACAATGTAGACTAGACTGGTTAACTCCAGTGGCGCCAGTACAGTAACTTATTAAAATGATTTAGCGTAGGCGTCTAAATGAATAGGCGGACGTCTAAATGGATGACTAATACAAAACAATTATTATAATGACTTTATATTACTTTGCTTAATAAAATCATAAAAATTATGGCCGTCCTGGCACAGTCGTTGTGTCTAATTGATATGGGTTCTACCCGATTTCAGGGAATGACATATTATGGTTGTGGTTTTCTATGTATGTAACTAAATTGAAATGATGAAGATTTGTAGTTGTAAAGTTTAAATGAGATGATTCTGCAATTTGGTTTGCATAATTTGTAGTAATATATAACTTTGGAGGGTCTGTTTGTAATGTTAAAATAAATACTTTTCACTAAATACCAGTATGTATACCAAAATAATCTTTTGCCCGGCTGATTAGTCTATTTGTTCCGGCTAATTTCTGAAATAGCTGAACCGATTGTGACAGGATTTTCACTGGCAGACAGTAGTGGTAATAATAAGTAGTTTTTATTTTAGAATTATAAAATAACGCTTTATAAATATTAAAAGTTGGAGACAGCTCATGTCTAATATATGCTAGCGGTAATAAGGGTACGGCAATAATATACAGATGTCATACTTAGAAAAACATCTTTTGCAAATGCGATTTTTAGGCTTATTCCACTTAAAACCACTGAACTTATTCTCCATTTTCAAATCAAATTCGAGACATTGTATCTTAAGTAGCGGAACTCAACGTCGCGTTATGTTATAATAGACCAAGGATTTTTTTTTAAATATTACCTTTTATTTAAGTGAAGATTGAACTCATGACCGATCACGCATAAGTCAGGCTCTTACTGTCCCACAATAGCCTTTAAATATACGAAGGAACCTAACCTACTCAAAAGAAAAGGAGTAAATATTTTTAATAATTAAACCAAGAAATATAAAGTACAAAGGCAATCAGAATTACTTTAATAATACTTCATATAACTACTTTAATAACACTGTCATCGTCTGTTCAAGCATATTTATTGTTTCAGGCTATTACTCTACGACCATTTATTGTATTATCTCATTCAATTATCTAACCCGTTATAATTTAGTACTTAATTTATTACTTTATATAAAAGTACTATATAATAACGTTTTTAGATTATCTGTTAAGATATTTATCTTATTTCTTATTATAATGACTTTAGTATAGAGACGATTTGGCCTAAACTGTAAGTCGCAGCAAGCTATAAAAAAAAGGAAATAATCTATTTATTTATTTATTATTCTTTTAAAATACGTGGTTATATTTAATTATTTTTAATTGTGTCTTACTCTGGTAAGATAAAACGTGGCGTTGACTTTAGCTGTTCAACATGCAACGTCTCAAATTCAGGTGGAAAGCGGAAAACGGAGTGTCCTGACACAGTGTTCTCTCTGCCTACTTTGCTATGTAGGATAAAAAAAATTATTATGAAAAGTTTACAGATGCATTTAGAAACAACAATTTTACGTTAAAAATAAATATACAGACGCTTTTATTCATTTTATAGTAGTAAATGATCTCAACTTGGTTTGCGTTGTCTTAATAACTATACTTTCTTCTACGCCACGAAAGCTTCCCCCCCCCCCACCTGTCATTTAAATGTCAAAAACTGTGTATGATGTTGAAGTTAGATATTTTTTTATTTTTTTATATGAACTGTTTTGATTCTTCATGTTAAAAATGTTCGCTAAACTGAACAGTTTTGCCAAGATGCCATTTCCGTATTTCTTACTGTTTCATTGGGTTTAGGGTTTCACATAACAGAGAGTGGCCACCACAAAAAATCCTAGCCTATGCAGTGCCCAGGGTTAATAGATTTAAAACAAAAAAAAAGAATTATTAAACTTTTCTCAGTAGTTTCAGAGTTTATCGTGTACATACAGACTAACAGACAAAAAAAATTATTATCGTTGAGTTGTATTTAATTGGTGTTATAGCGTCGATCTCAATCAATTTTTAGGAAATACATTTAACTCTTCTCGCTGTTTTATTATAGAATAGAATAATATTTTCTTTACGTTTTCTTAGGTAACTTTCATACTATGATCATTAGACAATATAACATATATAACATATACAAAACTTGGCTTCTGTACTTTCAAATGAATTGACATCGGGCGGAGATAGCAACTGCCTTGCCGTGGGCGTTTGCGCCAGATAACGTTTGAATTAAGTAAAGGAATTTATGTTAAATTATAAATATCATATACGTAATATTGATCACTATCGCATCGTTCTATTTGAGGAATTTGTCTTGATTTAGGATAAAAAGTAGAGAACGAAGTGTTTCGACACTAAGTTATTTTTGCCTATCGTGCTATGCAGTATAAAGCGTAAAGTATTAAAATTATATAAATCTGGAAAAGAAAGGAGAATTAATAAAAATGTTAAAAAATAAATAGACGCTTTGTTATATTTAAAATTGTTAACTTTTTTATTTAATAAGTTAATTATTATCAATTACATTACTGATAAGCCTCACATTCTTCACTTTTATATATTTCTCATTGCGTAGTTATATTTAGCACAAACACTGTAAAGCATGGTCTAATTGGACGAAAACAATACTTGGGAAATAATTACTCGTCTAAGATTCGAACCCGTTAATAACCTCATAATGAGATAACTTCCTTCAACATGTATGTGATTTTTTAATTCTATATTAAGTATGAGGTATGACACGTGACCGCCACGCTGCCTTGCCGCCGGCGGTCTTGCGACATCGCACTGACAGAATTTCTTATACAAACATTTTAAGGAAAGTTACCGGGTTTGGAAATATATTAAATTTATATGATATGACTTCAGCGTTTTTGATATACTTAATGTTGTAGAATATTTAATTGTATCTTTAAGATATTTTTGTAAAAAAAACTAATTTTTATTCAGGCTTTTCATCTCTATAAAGCCACTGTTAGCTGTGTGTATGATAACATGTCGAGATCCTTGGGCATACAATGTAGTTGTTTACAAGAGATTTGATAACCTTCGGTCAGGCTGGAGAGATGGCACAGTGTGCCCTTTAGATGATACTAAAATTATTGTGTGGAAATAAATTTTGTTGATGCTCATTTAAAGCTAATTATTCACATAAACTGATTGTGAAAGTATATTTTAACTTGAAAGTTGAGTTGGTGAGACAACAGAACGGTCTTCCGAACTGGTGGTACCTTCCTGTAGAACTATAGACACTCTTGTTGGTTAACGATTCGAAAATGTTACTGAACAGCCTATTTAAATAAAAAATATTTAGATTTGATTTTTGATAACGACGGTACTAAATGTAAATTTTAAAACAAAAAAAATTAATTTACTTGCAAAAAGTTTCATTATTAATTTATTACATTTATTATATATGTACAACTGTAGTGTCTTTTAGATGATTATTAGGAAATATATAATGACTAGGCTAATGTAACATTTACGTGAACGTAACAAAATGAAGGCCGTTCCAGAGAATGGTTGCCGAATGTAGCCACTTGTTACCCATCTGCTAGCTACCTTGATGATTTCCACTCACTGGTGTTAACTCGTGTATAATTTATCTATTGTAATTATTAATGATATATGTGAACATAAATTAATCTTTATATATGAATAGAATGTTAAACTTTAAATGTAATAATTTAGAAGGCTATCACGGCGTAGTAAGACAAAACGTAAACGTGATAGTTTTTGGGTTCGATTCCAAATCGTAGGAAACATGTTCCATTAATCATATATTCTTGTTTTGGTTAGCCACAACGCGTGTATAATACGATACCTCAAAATACGTACACAACAGATTCATTGATGTACTTGTAAACACCCAAACTCAGTATCAGTTTTTCTTTAAATGCTTTATTAAGTCCAGTAGTAGCAATAGTCGCGGGTAGTCGTACAACTTTTGATTTTAGCGATTTCAAACTCCGACATTTCAATCTTTAAAATAGTCCAAGGTCGCAGATAGTCTACCCGAATAACATATAAAGTATACGCGATTAAATATATATTAATTGGGACGTACAATTGGAACCTATGCAACATTTAAAAAATGTCCTCACAATAGCATTCGAAGGGTAATTCTTGTAAAGCATTTCTGTTTTCTTATATATATATATATATATATATATATATATATATATATATATATATATATACTTATTAGCACATATCTTTGCACTTATCTGCCAACTGAAGTTTTACAAATAGAGCAGCGTCTAAATAATTGTTATTGCTAAATTATAAAGTATTTTAATGATCCTTAATAGTTTTGTAGTCCAGATATTCACAAGATCACAGATAAGCAAATGTTAGTAATGATTTACGACTGTATGAAGGAATGCTCGTAAAAATGTAATTTTTGTGTTTCATTATAAATGAACTGCTAACTTTAATTGATGTTAACGATATTGAATACTAAAAGTAAGGCTGCTTCAGTAAATATAGCGTGGTATGTAAATATATAGTTAATAAATATTATTTTCACTCCCTCGCTCTGGTCAAAGACAAAATGCGGCGTAGAGCTCCGCTACTCAACATGCAATGTCTCAAATTCGCCGGAAAGTGAGTACGGAAATAGACTTCGACGTACTATGTCTTGAATTTTGACAGTAAACGGAGAACAGATTCATCACTCAACAGATCAAGATTAGTAAGTATCTTGTCACTGTGAACTTTGTTTACCTTGCTGTAAGGGAAAGGGTGTTAAGCTTATTGATTATTATAATATATTGAAGAGTAAAAATAATTGAATTTAATGTCTTTTTACATATAAATTATTCGTCAAGCTACAAAAAAAATGACAATAAACTTACGTTATCTTATTTTATCCTAACTAGAATAAGCATATTGATGTTGTTTTAATTCTTAATTGAATTTTTACCTTCACTAAGTGTAATAAAAACTCTTTTATATTTTTTAAAGAACGGATATATATTACATAGACTTTGTTTTAATTTGACTCGCTATATGCGCTATATGCGCTATATGCGCTATATAACATTGAGAAGTCTACCTTATTAGCTTATACGAATAATAGTTTCGTAATGGAATTCTCGGGGAATTTGAACAGCCTCGCACTATCTTACTTTGTAATGACATTTACATGAATACTATAGTGTAAAAATAATTAATTAATTGAATGCAATCAATTAATATAAGTCTGAAGTTAAGTATGATTAGCTGTGGGTTTGAATCCTGTTTGGAATGATAATTGATTTCTATTTTCTCTATTTCATAAGAAAAAGCGTAGTTGAGTTCCGCTACTTAACACATAATTTACCGATTTCGGTCTTAAATATGGATTACTTTAATATGGTTTTATCTAACTAACCTAATAAACGAGTAACAGCGCGAAACTTTAATAGAAAAATATATTTTTTAAATTTTATTTTCATTTTCGTATTATATTGGTTAATTAAAGAAATTCACTTATTACATCGTTCTAAACTTTTTTTTTACAAGTTCATCAAATATTGCAATTAATTTGATCCAATTACCAATTGAGATAACATTTTGCATTGTGCACGCCTTTGTAAGTCTGAAGACAATGCAAAATAATTATAATGATCTGATGGTGGTACGTAGTTAACCGTCGCAACCCCATTTGAGTTTATATTAACCCCATATGTGTTTTAGCCTCGTTTAATTCGTATTGACGTACTTTGGTGCTAGATGAGGTGATAAATTTTTGTACGTTTCAGACATATTTTTTTTTGTAATAAATACAGGAGTTTTCTTTGTTGAAAAGTGTATTTTCGTCCATGTAAACGTGTCTTCCTAAGCTTGTCTTTTAAAAAAAAAATACCATTTACGTTTTTTAAGCATTTTACTATTAATTTTGATTCTATTCTTATTTTAAAATTTGGTAAATAATAAATTAAAAATAACAGGCACTAGGTGGTATTGGGTTCGATTTCCTTTATAGTGTACATATGCTTACACTTCTTTTTTATTCTTCTTCTTGCTTCTTCTCTTATTGTTTTATATTTAAGTCTAAGTAGGAAATAGTGACACAAATTAGTATATATTTAATTCTCTACAGTGTAGGTGATTTGTAATCATAAAAGCAGGTCATTTATAACTTTTAAAAATATTTACGTTAATACATACATACAGCGGCCTTTTGTCGCATTTACTTACAATTATAATATGAAAATATGGTAATTATTGTCTTTTGTGACTGTTGTTCCTAAATTAATAAAAAAAAACAATTATTGTTGTGATTTTAATATTTAAAACAAATTAATTGAACTTCAAATTAATTAAGTTAGGTCAAAAAATAATTGATTTGTATCATAATAGCTATTCTGTAGTCAGTCTCTACGCCCATGTATGTACGTAGGTAATTTTCATTTACAATATTAACTGTGTTTCCCTTTCTCTTAATTTAAACAAGGCAATTATTCGATACATTACCTTATTTGTTACATATATTTGACTATTGGCAATCCTCGGCGCCACCGGCAGGTTTTAGTCGCTTTCAATTAAACCAGCGCGTTCAGCTTTTAATTGAGTGATTTTCTCACAATATAATATAATTATTTTACAGAATTATAATTTACATTAGTTTGTTATATTTTATATATTTAAAGCGTAATAAGATACAGTCGATACAGTCAGATGGCGCCTGATTGTAATAGCGAATGGTTCTGAGTTTGATTCCCATATAGATTAATTTATTACCTAGAAGTATATGTACATATATAAAGGTCATAACACAATTAATTGTGGGATCGATTCTCACTCAGGAAATTATTTTTCTCTAATTTATTCACTGTGTTAAGACACAGAATGGCGTTAAGATCAACGGCCATTCTATCGAGTGGCGATCTCAACGCCGCTTAATTCAAACTCAAAGTCTCGAGTTTTGGACGGTAAGTAGTCAACCTGGCGTGAAGTCACTCCGCTTCACGCTAGGTTGTCTCTGACTACCCCGCAAATAATGCGGGATAAAGCGTGAAGCTGTAAAAAAACGTACATTCATAACACACGTGTCTAAATCTATTATACCTAAATACTCATCAGATTAGAAAAACGTATTTTTTTTGCCAAGTCGTATTAAAACTTAAATTTCTAATTAATTTGTCCACGGTGCCCTATTATATGTATTTTTGTCGAGTTTTAGGCACTCTTGTTATAAATATCAATTCATGTAATAAAAATACATTCATTTTTTGGCTTTTCGTATTATGATAAAAACTGTTGATAACAAGCCTACAATAGTATAGGATTTTTTTAGTTAGTTGTATTAAAATGTAAGGGTGTTATTTTGAGCTTTATGCTTTTATCCCGTATAGTAGGGTAGACAGAAAATACCTAGTGTCAAGACATTCCGTTCATTGCTTTCCGCCGAATTTGAGACATTTTGTCTTACCAAAGAAAGTTCCAATAATTTAAATATAAACTCTCCCTCGAGTGGGAATCGAACCCATATCCGATTGCGTTTACACTCAGACGCTTTCCCATTACGCCACGACCGTGAAATTTATTTTTTCATTCTGTGAACAGTATTTAAAAATAATCTTACGTAGCACTACTTAGTATGGCAAGATACGTAGGTAGTTAGTTTCATACCGCATGTCGCACGGTTTATAATAACAATATAACTTTTCAATTTAATACATTTTTTATTAGCCAAAAGTTGTTTTCCTCTAAAATAAATTGTAAATAACGTTTTATTATCGGTAATTTAAAACGTATATACTGTCATTTATTACAAATAAAATTGTTAGGATGTAGGCATTACCTTCATAAAATATAAATAAGCATTTCTCAAGATACCCTTGAATATACCATAAAACTATAACGTAATAATTAATTGAGGCCATCAGTGTGAAAGTGGCATAACTGCAGCTTTTCATTGTTTTCTGTACTAATTTACATTTAATATACATTAAATCCTACAGCCATGATAACATATTTGATTTTCGCGATTTTTGTTGTATTTATAGAAAATCCCGAGGTCTTCAACACTTTACAGTAACCTCAAACACTTAGCAACCAGTGACCCACTGTGTGAGAGGACCACAATCATCGGATTAGACTTTTTGGTGGGAATCTTCTAGTTCCTCAAACAAAATATAATTAGTCGAAATTTGATTGAAAAATAGCAGTTTAAAATCTCTTAGAAGGAGTAGCGGGTCCTCTCGAAGAGCGAGTCCTAATTATATTTTGTTTCAGGAACTTGGGGAGTCGCTCCGAACGGTCTAATCCTGTGATTGTGGTCCTCTCACACAGTGGGTCACTGGTTGCTAAGTGTTTGAAGTTACTGTAAAGTGTAGGAGACGTCGAGTTTTTAAGAATGTATTTTCGAATACCAAAATACCGTTAAAAGTACCGTTTAAAATATTTTTTATTTAAAATCATACATATATTAATCTAAACCTGTTAATACTGAATCAGCTGAACTCATATAGACTAAATTTTAACTTAATTATTGTCACGTAAAAAGTGAAATTTAAATTTACTACATAAATAATAAAGCCAAGTAAAACAACTAGTCTATATTTAGCTATTTGTGTTCCGCAACGAGTCTTTCTATTTCATGTTATATATAAGAAACCTGCTATGTATGTTTGTCTGCCAGGAAGTTGCGCTCCACTAGCTGATATATAATAACACTTCATGTAAGGACTACCTATAATTTATCTTTCATATATTCTTTATATTACAATCTCACGAGTCGCTATTGAATTAGCATAGTGACTAGGCACTACAGTGATTCAGTTTTCCACTTTTAGTCAAACACGCTGACTGCCACTTACTTAGTTATTTTCTCATGATATTGACATTACAATTGGTATTTGTAAATACATTTTGGAAAGCCCGATATTTCGAACACTGTACAGTAGTCCGTGGTTTTAGGTGAGTTCACCCATGTATAAAACTCGCGAATCCCAAATCTTGTAATATAATAATTTTGGATATAAATTATATTTTTTGGCAATATGACTATCTCTTTGTTATTTATTATCTTAATTCCATTATACGAATATTTTAATAAACTATGTTTTACGTTATACTGATTTGACAAGAATTTACCATTTAAAAAATAAACAATATAGAAACTAAATTACTAAATGAATAAGTATAAAGAGAAATCATATTTACAGATGGCTATATCAAGGCAAATATTAACTTTAAAAGCATTATGTAAAGATTTAACGCACATATTTTGTTACTACCAACCTATTCTAATGATACTTAAAATATTTCAATAACCTTTGGTTGTAGGTTACAATTATTCTTGGCTTACAGAAAATCTCCATTAAATCCATTACGATATATTATAATGTAATATTAATTGACGTTAACTATTGACCGAGGATCCCAACGGCGCCTTCTTGTGCAATAAGTTGAATAAAATATCATTAAACAAGCGAGTGTCATCTCAAACATTTGATAACCATTAGCGTAAGCAATGTTTACAACTTGTTTGTAAATATATGTATTGTGTGTGAATTTTAAGTATTAGTAGGTTTAATTCTGATAAAGATAATTTCCAATATATATATATATATATATATATATATATATATATATATATATATATATATATATGAGGCCGATCGTGCCGTAGTGAAACAGCGTCTGACTATAATCCATGTCTCATTTCGTCGCTATGGTATGACAAAAACGTGGCGTTGAGTTTCGCTACTCAACCTGCAATATCTAAAATTAGAGAGAACGCGGAATAAGGAGTGTCCTGACGTCAAGTACTTCCTGTCCACCCTGTTATGGAGGATAAAAAGCGTGAAACTTTAAAAAATATATATTATTTTTATTATAACCTCTTCCCTAACGAACTGAATGCTTAAGTCAGAAAGCACAACCAAAGCTATAAGGCATGTAAGGCTAAAATTTCGTAAGTCCAGTTTCAGTAAGTTCCTGTAAGTACTTGTCCAGTCCACAATTACTTACAGGAACGGCTAACATGGATTTTTATGTCTTACAGCCGAAATAATGGTAAATGAAAATAGTATGGTAAGAAATTTACAGTAATAAGCTTCTTGCAAACAAAGTCAAGCCAAGACAAAGTAAAAAAAATAGAGTTTTCTGATGGATAAAAAAATATATAAGTATATAAAGTATACCAAGAGATAGTGACGAGTTCATATCTTACTTCTGAAAATGTTTATAATATTTAATATATTTTAACAAAACGGAGCGTTATGCTCCGTTAACTAACGTGCAACTCCTTTAAAGTCTATTCTAACATCCTGTTTAAACAGATCAAAATATAGAGCCGAGTAAAGAAGAATCTACTAAGATTCTTAGATTATTTCTCTCTTTTAAAGATATAAACAAACAAATATTTTTTTGCAGTAATATTTCATTTGTTAGTGTACAATACAGAATATTAGTATCATATTAGTATCACCATCGTTAATATTTATAAAATATGTAAGAGGCATTCAAAATAATGGTTAAAGATTCATTAGTTAACACTGACGGTCGCGTTCTTGACACAGGTCTACGGTCTCGGTCATATTCCATATCATTACTTCTTGCATTAGAATTGCATTATCATTTATAGTTGTTAGTCAAATTATATGTATGTACTTCATAAAATTATTTGTATACATGAGTAGCATAAATGTACATGTAAAAAGTATTGAGTGATAATAATAGAAGGTCTTTTTCATGTAATGGGACTATATCTAACTGTAAACGCCATTGGTTTAGGGTTTAATATTTAAAATATTTTCTACAGGTCAATTTTAATAGATGGATGGGAATGGGTATTTTTCAATATTCTGTAATGGCTAGAATAGTGCATAACCGATGCTTGACATATTTAAAAGCAATACCAAATTCCCACAGAAATCAATTTCCGAATATACCGCAACCCTTTGGAATGAATTCCTTTATACTATCCGGAGAAGCTCGACCATAATTTTCTTTAATTACCACCTAAAAAAAACCTTAAACTTTAACAATTGTTAGTGATTGTATTTATTTTAAAGTATATATTTAATTTAAGTATATTTGTGTATATACGTATACGTATTTATTTATTCTTTTTTTCTCTTTATTCGTTTTTAATATATTATTGCACTAGAATTTACTCCTGCATCTGCCTTCTTATCCATGTTGACAGGTTGACTGGAAGAAATCTCTTTTAGACATAAGTCCACCTCTGCAATTCACTATCTTGTGTTTTTTTAAGTGAAATAAAGTCTTACATTTTAAACTTAAGGAAGTTTTCTAGAAAATATTAAAAAAAGTTATATTACTTTGACTAACCTTTTTGCAATTGTACTTAAGAAATAAAAATAGCATTAACATTTATATGCTATGGGACGATAAAGGACATATCGAGTCCCGCCGTTGTAACTATCTAAATTAGGGATATAAAGTAGAGAAAGGAGTGTTTTGACATTAAGTTTTCTCTGACTTCTCTTCCATACAACAAAGAGTAATCAGAACTAAATTAATATATAATAGCTCCATATTTTCTTATGTTAATTAGAATAACATATCAAGGCGATGGAAATTCACCAGTAGTTAATGTTACACAAATTGGCCTTTGAGTCAGAACTTAAAGAATTCCAAGTTAGTTAAAATATCGTTTAATATTATACTAAAGAAGTCTTCTCACAGTATAAATACATAGAGCTTTTTAAAACTACATATCGATTTTTAGTGTACTTAAATACGTATATTATTTTACTTAAGCCGATTAAAGTGGATCCGCTCAGTAATATTATACAAGAGTTTACAAACCACAAGTACCTTCCCTTTAATGAGAAACCATAAAACATCCAAAAATTGCGTATTGATTCAGGCACAATATCGGTATTGCCAGTTAAAAGAGTGTTAAAAATAATCACTGAGTGTGATATAAGCCAAAGCTAGGCGGTTATAATTTTCCTACATCATTTCAATAAATCAATCAACCGCTCTCTCTGTTAATACAAAGCGCGGCGTTGAGCTACGCCGCGCGATGCCTCGATTTTAAGTGGAAAGATGTCTGTATCTAGTCACACTACATTGTTTCCAACTGTTAACCTGGACGAAGCTTGAAGCTGTAATAAAAACAATACAATACCAGACTTAGAATGTGTGTATAGACCTGATTGTCTCATTCGTGATATATTGCTAAAATCTGACAACAATCGTAGTGCCCCCGGGTGTACTTGTATAATAGATAGTAATTGACGTATTGGTTACATTGATGTATTCACTAATCACGCTGACAAGGCTACGTCTACGCGAAGTATTGCATAGCAATCCCTCATTGCTTTACTAATATATTCTATTCTTTACTTAATTACAATTTCGAGAATTGCTTAAATTATTTATGTAATTAGTAAGCGTGTTGAACTTTTGTGAGGTGTACGTTGCTGCTATTTTGTATTCATTCTTCACGTACATAAATATATAATAGATTTATGTTAGAAAATCTTGTAGTAATTTTGACCCATTTCTTACTGTTAGATTTATTTAATGTGCACACGTGTCCGAATCCGATGAAAATAGAATATTTTTATCTTAAAGATTGAGAAAATATATATGTACATACATTTAAATATATATATACATATCATATTTGTAGACTCTGAATTGTTTTATAATATATACATATTAATTATACATACATATTAATTATACATACATATTAATTATACATACATATTATAAAACAATCTTTTGACACTTGACACTAGGTAACTGTGTCTATCCAGTTTTATGAGAAAAAGAAGTACAGCTAAAAATGATTTCGGTCACTGTGATGAAGAAGAACAGCGCAATTGGTTGTAGTACGATTCCCATTTGGGGGAGTGAGTATATATATATATATATATATATATATATATATATATATATATAAAATTAGCTAATAATGGACTATCACCAATCGTTACGAATCCATTTCGCTAAGTGATCTACAAGGTTTTGATACTATAGTAGGCGTCTCTCCACATTAAAAAATATATTGTTATCAAAAAGCAATAATAAAAATTTGTCCATTTTAATCGAATATTGTTTTGGCAATTAATTTTACTGTTTTAATAATGATTTTTTAACTAATGAAAGGTAATTGATTTTTCTTATTTATATTCGAGATATTGCGAAATGGAATGGCGCCGAATACAGTACAGGGGCTATTGTAATAAATTTTATAATTTATTATATTTTTTTAATGCGTCAATAATTACTGTTACACATATGACATTAACTTACTTTATGTAATTCCAATAATTTTCGTATCGCTTTGTTATCGAGTTACTAATTAAAGTGATAAAAACTTGTAAAAGTTATGTTAAAGCCAAGTTTTTTTGTATGTTTAAGCTTTATGCTTGATACTTGTAACTTGATATACATTTGATAGCAGACAGTAGGTTAATAGACGTGTGAAACGAGGAACACAAGTTCATATACCGATATATTCGATATAATTCAAAATAATCTCGATTATTACTACATGTTATTTACTATTTTTAAAGTGTTATTTCACACTTAGGATTAGAGAATTTTTTTGAAAAAACTTATAAAAATTTTTGAACGCAGCGGGATTGAACGGTATCCAAGAGGCGCGGGTTCGAATTCCGCTACGTTCAAATTTTTATACATTTTTTTCAATGTTTAAATGTTTACTACAACTGTTTTTTTTTAAATTCACTCTTTATCCCGCATAGCAGCATAGGCTAAGAGATTTTAGTGTCAAGGCAATCAGTTGCCCGCTTTCCACCTGAGTTCGAGACATTCTGTATTTAACGGCGGAACTCAACGCCGTGCATATTACAGCGAAGTATTGAAAATAATTAAAGCATAGTTATAAATATTATATATTCCTCGAGTACTGTCTACGACGACACTGCACTACGATGGCGTCAACCCTAGCGCAATATTAAAAAATATATACTAATCATTATAATTACATTTAAAAGAAACCTTTTCAAGAAATAATAAATAATTTTAAAATAATAAAATTAATGTAACACGTGTCTCTATATGCGTGACAAAAAATTTATTTAACGAATGTACTACTTAATAAAAAATAAATAAACTTTGAACTCGCAACCACCATGTTCAAACGGTCCAAATTATACCACGGTACTATCACATACGATTCGTATGTAGAATAAAACTAAGTTAGACCCTATTTAGTTTAGTCGATCAATGTGAATTACTATTTCATGACACCCGTTCCAAATTAAGTACTAGATTTGCGTAACCACTTTTGGGAAACAGATCTCAATAGTTTAAGCCCTTTAAATTTTATTATAATTACGGTAAACGTATAATTACGGTAACTTAGAAGGTATATCACACTAAAATGGCAATATTCAATTAATTGAATTTATAAATTGATACATAAATATAAATGTTAGAGGCTATCGTGACGCAATTGGATAGCATCCTACTATTAACACGATGGTTTACATTATTTAGTATTTTGTTTAGCTTCACGCTTGTATCCCGCATAGCAGGGTGGACACGTACCTAGTACCTAGTGTCAAGGCACTTCGTACTCCGTTTTCCATCGACATTGTATACTGAGTGTACAATGGAACTCAACGTCACGTTTTGCCTTATCAGCAGTAAATGAAATTAAAATTAATTTCTTTCCTTCTGGTAAAGCAGTCATTTGAGTGAAAATCACCTATAACTGATTGCATTTAAAGTTGGACGCTTACTTATAGCGCCAGGACTGCCATAGATTTTCATTTTCTCGGTTTGGTAGGACAATACACGGCGTTGTGCGTCGCCACTCAACATGTCGTGTTTTCGGGCAATGCGCGAAGAACAATGTGTCTGGATAGTAAGTTCTTTCTGTCTACCTTGCTATGAGGGACAAACGTAAAGATGACGTTATTATCAATGTAAAAATCTGCCATCACAACTCATTTATCTCAATTTTTGATATACTAACTATGTACATAGCGAATAGTATAACGGTGATCCTGGCAATAATATTGTTAAATATTATGGATATTATCATTTGATCTGGATGAATTTATCAATTTTAAGCATAATCAGACGACTAGAAGTGGCTTATGCCAGATGTTCTTAGATTGATGATCAGGTAGATTCAGTTGAAGCTAAACACCAGGCAAATTTTATGGAAGCCCGGCTTAATAATTCATTTAATTTAAATAGTTTATTTTTGTAACTATATAAATACATATTCTTTGAATATTTCGAGCGTGTACCTGTTGTGATTGTCAATTTTAAGCAAAAATAAGCAAAAAAACACGTTTTTGTATGAGAGCCCCTTAATGGCTTATATAACTGTAGTTTTAGTATTAATTGTAACGGAAATAGAAATAACCCATATGTAAAAATGTAAAGTGTCTAGCTATCACGGTTGTCATGAGATACCAACTGGTGACAGACAGACAGAGAGGCGGACGAATAACGAAGTTTTAATAATAAGGTCCCATTTTTATCCTTTGGGTACGAAACCCTAAAAACATATTAAGAAGAATTAAGGTTATAAAGATTTCAATAAATTCAACCATAAATAAACAATATTTGTATCACAAGTATGAAGAAAGCAAACGCGGAACTTACTTTGCTATTATATAATAGAACCTATGACCTCTGACGTTGAGTTTTGATGTACAATGTCGAAACTGAGTCGTGTATTGAAATACTCATATTAATAAATTGAATGGGATTCATTTTTAGGTATTCATATTGATGTCAATGGGTTTTGATTACATTACATATTTATATCTATATAAAATTAAACGTACGTCTTAGTCGTCGTAGTACGTCTTAGAATGTTTTGTAATTATTTTTAAAAATGTATCTAGTAAATATATATCTAGTAAATGTTTATAGAATTTATTTATAAGAACATTAGTTTTCGTAATTTTATACAGTGATATATAACTGGAGAGTTACCATTGGAAACAGTGGTTATCCTAACACGGGACAACGACTTGTTAATATTTTATTCTAAAATGATTTAATGTTTGTTTCAAGTATTTGTTGTGGTTTCAGTCTTTGATTGATTATAGTTGATTATACAAGACATCTCTTTTATAAATAACTTCTTTCATTAAAAAATATTTTATTTTAGCTTGACGCTTTTTATCCCGCATAGCAGGGTCTTCAGGAGCTTCCCACCGAATTTGACCCATTGTGTGTTGAATAGTGGAACTTAACGCCGCACTTTGTCTTACCAGAAGGTGAGAAAGTGAAAGTAATTTAAATATAATCACTCCCTCGAGTGGGGATCGAACCCACAACCGATCACGGTACAGTCAGACGTTGGTAAAAATAGGGCCGGTCGGAACGCAGTGGGAAAGTGTCTGACTATAAACATAATCGCTTGCGTGTTCGATTCCCACTCGGGAAATGATTATATTAAAATTATTTTCATTTTTTATGAGACAAAGTTACGACACTCAACTCACAATGTCTTCAATTCACCGGAAAGGAGAGAACGGAGTGCCTTGACACTAGGTTCTTTTCTGCCTATCCTTCACCAGAAACGCAAAATAAAAGCAGTTATATTTACACAACTTTTATAAATTGTACGAATATATCTTTTAGTCTGGAAATTATTTTGTAATTCGTTTTCTGACAAAATCTAGTACTTACCATACGTATTTATATAAATTTTGTTTGAATATCTGTTACAGGCTACCAGTGCTCTATTCACATTAGATGGCGCTCGAAGTGAAGAACTAACAAGAAGATTGGCCCGAGGTGAAAGAAGACGTAGGAGATGTAGGGCCGTTTTGGCTGTGATAGCCCTGCTTCTGCTACTTGCTGCTGTGGGTGCCGTGGAACTGCTCATGTCAAGAGGCCAGAGAGTTTTTGGAGCAGTTCTGCGATGAAAAATGTGATTTGAGATGATATTTTGTGAATGTTTACCTATTTACTTATATTTATACGTGAAGCAAAAATTTTGTACCCCTTTTTATGCTAACGGAGGAGTATGAAATTTGGCACAATTATATTTTATATAGAGAATGATAGCAGAGAGCTATTGTTTTTAAATAATGCATAAAAAATACATTAAAATTAATTATAACAAATGTAACATCCGCTACCATGTGTTTGACCTAAACTCTGCAAAGGCAACACGTTGATACGCGTTAATGGAACATCTGGTATAACTTAATCTTTGATATTTAGATACTATATTTTCTGATTTATTTAATATTATGTGATAATACATTAGCGATATAGATATAGGGGTTAGTGAAGATAATTTTTAATCCTCGTTTCTAAGTTTCATTTTAAAAGGTTTTTTTCTTAATTTATTACATTAGGAACAATCCTCGCTGTTACAAAATTCTTTAACTCCTCGTGAAATATGCCATTTTTTTTATTTAAATTTTTAATTTATCCATTCTTAGATATACCTACTTAATATAGTTTTAAGTTAACACTAATTAAATGTTTCCTGACAACAAGTTCTCTAACTACCCTGCTATACGGGAAAAAAAATGATTTTTGGAAAAAAAATTGAAATAATTATATATAAAATATATTTTATATATTTACCCTTTTTATTTAGAAATTACTTCGAATGATGATGATTTTATTAATATGTAAGGAATAGAAAATAAAAATTATTATCAAATAAAGGCCATCTGTGTGATATCTATTATTTTGTTAGTTGGTAAGATAAGATAAGATAAGATAACATATAGTAGTAACAAAATATGATGTATCAAATGTTTTACAATTTACAATAACATTGAATTTAAAAAAAAAATACTTTTTTTTTCTTATAAAATTAGCTTCATCTGATTTGACATTTATCTAGTAATAGTTACCATTATCAATAATATGTTAAATAGATATAAATATATTTTTGCCATTTGATATTTATGCCAGATATTTTTTTTTATATATGTTAAATAACCAATAAATATTATATAGACAAAATAAATTATGATTTTATTTTGGAAGCAATAGTACATTTTTTTTCCAACTTTTGTCGAAATATTTCATTTGAATATCGTATGTGTCTTTATTTTAAACATTTATAAAACGCAAATAAAAAAAATATATTAAAAGTTATTATTTTATACCCTGTCCTGTCAATTTCACGCAAACTAAGTTAAATGCACTTTTATATATTTTCAATATAAAATAAATTTATTATTAAATTACACCATTTTAGATTGTGCAGTGTTTTAGTAATTTTTTCACAAAAAGATAAAAAGTGCCAAGTTACATCAATATTTGAATAATAATAATATTTTTTTGAATAAATATTTTTCAAAAAGTATATTTAGAATATTTTAGTTATACTCTACGTATATGAATTCCACTATCAAATACATATTTATCTAGTTTAAGTGGTTTTAAATTAGTGAGCAATCAGGGGTGAGCAACCCACGGCCCGCTTTATGAATTTATACGGCCCACCAAGCGTTTGGTATATTAAAGATATTTTACAAGAGCAGCTATACTCTCTGTATAGACACTATGCTATTGTATTGCGGGTAGCATATCAGGGTAGTCAGTGTCAATACACTCCGTTGACAGCTTTGTGCCCGAAATTAAGACATTCATTGTCCTGCTAATTAAAAATAAAAATATTAACTTCTACCAAATTAATGATACTTGTTCCAACATCTAATATTACATACCTATTTATATATATTTGTATGTAATCTATTCTTTCCACATTTCTTGGTTTTGTAACGCAATATTTATAGTAAAAATATTTAAAAAAATGTGCAATTAAAAAATTTCATATTAGCGTGCCAAAAAAAATTGATGGGCCCTTTGCTAACAATTTTCCCATTCCCATTAAAATAAATAACTAAGTTCAATAAATTGAGAAATGTATCAATTTCTTCTCATATAACTTACAATATAAATATAATGATGAATTTAAGTACATAAATAAAATCATGAAGAGGCCGGTCGTGGCGCAGTGTGACGGAGTCTGACTGTAAACGCGATCGGTTGTGGGTTCAATCCCCACTCAGGGGAGTAATTATAAATAAATTATTTTCACTTCCTCGCTCTGATAAAGACAAAGAGCGGCGTTGAGTTCCACCACTCAACATGCAATGTCTCGAATTCGATGGAAAGCGAAGTACGGAGCGTCTTGACACTAGGTACTTTCTTTCTACCCTGCTATGCGGGACAGAAGCGTGAAGCTTAAAAAAACGCTGACTGTAAACGCAATTGATAGTAACTTCGATTCTCCGTTGGAGTTATTGTTTTTAAATTATTTTCAATTTGCCGCACTTAAAAGACACTAAACACGTAATGTCTCGATTTTAGGTGGAAAATAATGAACGGAATGTCTTGACACTAGGTTCTCCTTGCCTACCTTACCAAAACAAAACGAGAATCTACAAGAATATACTTAGAACTAACTTTTCTTTATACAACAAATAAATAATGACTTTATGATTTATTTCTAATACTATGTATTTTGTTTCGTAAGTGTAAAATTAAATTATTTCTTTTAATCTACTCCTTTTATTTAAGCAATATACAATTTAATATCTCACTATACGTTATTTTGGGCTGACTATCTCAAAATTAGGCCATAAAATATATTTGACTTAGTAATTAATGTCTTTACGTTATACTTCGTACTTATATATTTCAAAACATTTGATAGTGGAATACATAAATAATGTTTTGCAAGTTTATCAACTTCGCTCCTTAAATTTTAATTGAAAATGACGAATATTTTAGTTTTTTCAAAATTGTAAGATAATAGAGCGCAGCGATAAGAGATGATTAATCATGTTAATACAAAACATCAAAAAAGTAACTTAAAATTTCCAATTATATTTTTATACGTTTATATCAATTTCTTCGTTTAGCCTTTTTACGACGTAATATATATATATATATATATATATATATATATATATATATATATGTTTGTGTGTGTGTGTGTGTGTGTGTGTATGTATATACAAACATATTAATTTAATTAGTTCTTATTTTTTATATATATAAAAAATTATCTTTACTTTAATAGATAATTTTATTGTGATTTGATACTAAAACTTTTGTTAAACGATTAATTCTAAATCTTTGGGTAGCAGAAATTTGTAAAAGTCTTTCTACAGAGATGCTAACAACAATAATAAGTTGCAACAAGTATTTCAAAGCACTTGGTAGTAGAATGCATGGCTTAGCGGTCAAAGCGCTATTACGGTCTCCAAGAGGTTCGAATTCCGCTGCTTCAAATTTTTATACATTTTTCAAAAATGTCATTGTGATTTCTTATATAATTATAAGTTATTATTGCTATTAATAAATAGTATTATTACGTAAATTTTTGGTTTGGAAAAAAGAGGAAAAGTCCCGTTAAAGAACCCATTCTTACCCCGATTCTTCTAAGGCTTGAGGCATTAACATTAGTGAACTGGTGGTCAATTATTTGAATTTTTAAAAATAAAGCCTGTAACTCCTTATTTTAGACAACATTATTTGACTTTGACTTTTTTTCACCCTTCACAATACCATTATTTTCAGGTGATAGCAATCGGATTTAAATGCCAGATTTTAGACGACGTTCCTATGGACGAGATGGATCAAAGGATTGATGACGTAATATTTCCTGACAAATGACATAGTTTAAAATGATATTTAAATATAATAATAAATAAATGATTATTGTTAATAAAATTAATTAATATATTAAAAAATAGATAGAATATACACATATAGTTTAATAAATGGGCTATTTTTCATGTTTTGTTTGATTTTTACCTGTTTTGAAATTATTTATTTTATTTATAACATAGCTCAGACAGCAATTAGTATATTTTTGAAAAGAAAATGAATACGATATATCCAAATAAAGTAACACATTTCATTGATACTAGTTTCTCTGACTACCAAGCTATGCAGGATACGATATTCACTTTGTGTATCGTCTTACTAAGTATTTAGTTTATTTTACTTATTATGAACGTTATGGTTAGCTTTATTGAACAAAAAGCAGGATATAAGCAATGGCGAAGTGTCCATATAACACGACTTCTATTGCTTTCCATTAGATGTTATTGATTCTTACTGTAAGAATGCAAAATGCATGCAAAACTGTTCAAGTAAAAATAGGTTAATTCATTATATTTCAACAATTCTTGTTGTAGGCTTTTAGTATTTATTTATAAGGCCAGCTTTATTCTGCGTTCGCAGATCACACCTCACGCCAATTGGTCCAAGCAGCGCTGATACGGGCATGGACATCGTGATCGATGCTCCAAGACTATGAGTCTGGGAGCATTGATCACGACGATCAGGTATGTTGGATCCGTTTTGCATGAGCGAAATGGATAAAAGGTACCTGAACTTTTCCGACTTAACGGCTGATTTAGGACCTATATGTATAGTGCTAGAGTCCAGGCTTCCGCAAGTTCCCTAGTGTACCGCCGTTCTCTAGTGTACCCTTCCAGAGGTTCATTCTCTGTTCCAGCTTAACCCTAGATGCTAGGTCATCTGCATACATCATCAACGGACTAAGAGACGAGCCTTGGTAAACCCCTACCGTAAGGACTTTATGTCGCCAAAAGCAGTTCTAACCTTTGAAACGGAATCGCGGTACATATCTCTGATAACATTAATATAAGTGTCAGCAACCCCTTTGGATCGTAATGCCCACCAGAAACATGTACACTTTTTCACCTGGAATGACTTTACAGTTACCTTGCTCATATGACACCTCCTGGTCAGCAAATAATCAATTTGAGTTGAATTTGATCCGCTCTTAAACGCGATAAGGTGCTGAGAATTGTTTTGGAAGAACGTATTCACCGCGGTCAGATCTGACATAATATAGATTCTGAGAATATTTTCTCCCTCTGTATTACGACGATCATAACCAAAACCACCGTGAACGCGCTCGTACGCCTCGAGCGCTGCGTACGAGCGCGTTCTACGACTACGTGACGTAGTCGGTATAGCACGTAGAACCTCTTTAAACTGCTCTAGAATGATTCCTTTTCGGCCCCACTGCAGCCCATCCGTGGAGCATAGGCACGGATTAAGTTAGTAATTACAACCTCAAACAGCACTCTTAACCGCATCAGGCCATCGCAGAGGCGGTCGACCTGGAGGAGACACTACAGCTACACCGGTTTTACCTGAAGGTGATCCAGATGGATGGATCAACGCTTACGCGTAGGCAGTATAATTATCATAGAAACCGGACAAGCACGAGTCGGGCTCCCCATTGAGAGTTCTGTACAAAGATTGGACGTCTAAAGTTTTTTTCAAATATCACGATTTCGCGCAAATTTTGAAGATGAGAGGGAGAAGCTAATTTTTTTTGTTAAGCAAAAATTTGTGCATCATAAAAAGTGAATTAAATATGTATTGAAACATGCACACCGAGCCCTTTAGCATTTCACTTGAACTAGCGGCTTAATGCCAAACCTCCTCTATTAAGGCTATTATTTTTTTAGAATCAAACTTCAAATGTTTTCTTTCAGATATTTTTTTCAACTAGTACTACCTGTTGCTATCTCGTAATTTTAAGGTAACCCTATTAATTTTGGTTCCCTTTATAGTAACCAAGTGTGTGTTCTTCATAGACAGACAGACAGACTGATGGACGGTCTACAAAGTGATCTTATAAGGGTACCCGGAAACCTAAAAAGGATAAATGACGCGCATAATATATATTTATTAATTTATTTTAAACTACAATTATCACGCACTTGCTGCAATAACATTTCAATTTGGCCAAAACATTTTAGTATCAAATCACAATAAAATTATCTATTAAAGTAAAGATAATTTTTCACACACACACACACAAACATATATATATATATGTTTGTGTGTGTGTGTGTGTGTATGTATATACAAACATATTAATTTAATTAGTTCTTATTTTTTATATATATAAAAAATTATCTTTACTTTAATAGATAATTTTATTGTGATTTGATACTAAAATGTTTTGGCCAAATTGAAATGTTATTGCAGCAAGTGCGTGATAATTGTAGTTTAAAATAAATTAATAAATATATATTATGCGTGTCATTTATCCTTTTTAGGTTTCCGGGTACCCTTATAAGATCACTTTGTAGACCGTCCATCAGTCTGTCTGTCTGTCTATGAAGAACACACACTTGGTTACTATAAAGGGAACCAAAATTAATAGGGTTACCTTAAAATTACGAGATAGCAACAGGTAGTACTAGTTGAAAAAAATATCTGAAAGAAAACATTTGAAGTTTGATTCTAAAAAAATAATAGCCTTAATAGAGGAGGTTTGGCATTAAGCCGCTAGTTCAAGTTAAAAGATAAAAGGGCTCGGTGTGCATGTTTCAATACATATTTAATTCACTTTTTATGATGCACAAATTTTTGCTCAACAAAAAAAATTAGCTTCTCCCTCTCATCTTCAAAATTTGCGCGAAATCGTGATATTTGAAAAAAACTTTAGACGTCCAATCTTTGTACAGAACTCTCAATGGGGAGCCCGACTCGTGCTTGTCCGGTTTCTATGATAATTATACTGCCTACGCGTAAGCGTTGATCCATCCATCTGGATCACCTTCAGGTAAAACCGGTTTAGCTGTAGTGTCTCCTCCAGGTCGACCGCCTCTGCGATGGCCTGATGCGGTTAAGAGTGCTGTTTGAGGTTGTAATTACTAACTTAATCCGTGCCTATGCTCCACGGGTGGGCTGCAGTGGGGCCGAAAAGGAATCATTCTAGAGCAGTTTAAAGAGGTTCTACGTGCTATACCGACTACTTCACGTCGTCGTAGAACGCGCTCGTACGCAGCGCTCGAGGCGTACGAGCGCGTTCACGGTGGTTTTGGTTATGATCGTCGTAATACAGAGAGAGAAAATATTCTCAGAACCTGTATTATGTCAGATCTGGCCACGGTGAATACGTTCTTCCAAAACAATTCTCAGCACCTTATCGCGTTTAAGAGCGGATCAAATTCAACTCAAATTGATTATTTGCTGACCAGGAGGTGTCATATGAGCAAGGTAACTGTAAAGTCATTCCAGGTGAAAAAGTGTACATGTTTCTGGTGGGCATTACGATCCAAAGGGGTTGCTGACACTTATATTAATGTTATCAGAGATATGTACCGCGATTCCGTTTCAATGGTTAGAACTGCTGTTGGCGACATAAAGTCCTTACGGTAGGGGTTTACCAAGGCTCATCTCTTAGTCCGTTGATAATGTATGCCGATGACCTAGCATCTAGGGTTAAGCTGGAACAGAGAATGAACGTCTGGCAGGGTACACTAGAGAACAGCGGTCTTAAACTAAATGTGTCGAAGACCCAGTATATGGCTTGCGGAAGCCTGGACTCTAGCACTATACATATAGGTCCTAAATCAGCTGTTAAGTCGGAAAAGTTCAGGTACCTTTTATCCATTTCGCTCATGCAAAAGGGATCCAACATACCAAATCGTCGTGATCAATGCTCCCAGACTCATAGTCTTAGAGCATCGATCACGATGTCCATGCCCGTATTGGCTGCTCGCTGCTTGGACTAAATGGCGTGAGGTCACAAGTGTGGTCTGCGACCGCAGAATACCGCTAAAGTTCAAGGGACTGATATACAAGAGCATTGTCCGACCAGTTCTTTTGTACGGCAGCGTATATTGGCCAGCACTATCTCGGCACACTCAGGAGCTTCACGTCACAGAGATGAAGATACTGAGGTGGATGTGAGGCGTAACGCGGGCTGACCGCGTACCCAACATATTCGTCCGAGGTGGTCTTGGAGTCCGTGACGTATCGGATAAGCTTCAAGAGCGTCACCTGAGATGGTATGGCCGGCCTACAAACTACGTCGGAAAAAAATACTTTGCTTTATCTGTCCCTGGAGTCCGATCACCCGGACGCCGATGGCTGAATGTTGTGATGCAGGGCATGAGAGCCAATGGATTAACAACAGAGGACGTTTCAGATCGTGCAAAGTGGAGGAAATTGAGTGGGAAGTAAGACTCTGGTTAAGGTAGATATGCCAAGTAGAATAAGAAGAAGAACCATAATATATCATTTTTTTGTATTCATACAACTACAGCCTATTAATATAGATATACTGATTATATTATTTGTACCTAGAGTAGCTGATGTTACCTAAGTGTCGAATATCTACATTTTTTTTCTTTGACTATCAACAAAGTACATTAGCGAAGGGTGACATTTTTAAAAAGGTAAGCAGGCCTTAAAAATAAATACTAAAAGCCTACAACAAGAATTGTTGAAATATAATGAATTAACCTTTTTTTACTGGAACAGTTTTGAATGCAGTTTTGCGTTCTTACAGTAAGAATCAATAACATCTAATGGAATAGAAGTCGTGTTATATGGACACTTCGCCATTGCTTATATCCTGCTTTTTGTTCAATAAAACTAACCATAACGTTCATAATAAGTAAAATAAACTAAATGCTTAGTAAGACGATACACAAAGTGAATATCGTAGCCTGCATAGCTTGGTAGTCAGAGAAACTAGTATCAATGAAATGTGTTACTTTATTTGGATATATCGTATTCATTTTCTTTTCAAAAATATACTAATTGCTGTCTGAGCTATGTTATAAATAAAATAAATAATTTCAAACAGGTAAAAATCAAACAAAACATGAAAAATAACCCATTTATTAAACTATATGTGTATATTCTATCTATTTTTTAATATATTAATTAATTTTATTCACAATAATCATTTATTTATTATTATATTTAAATATCATTTTAAACTATGTCATTTGTCAGGAAATATTACGTCATCAATCCTTTGATCCATCTCGTCCATAGGAACGTCGTCTAAAATCTGGCATTTAAATCCGATTGCTATCACCTGAAAATAATGGTATTGTGAAGGGTGAAAAAAAGTCAAAGTCAAATAATGTTGTCTAAAATAAGGTGTTACAGGCTTCATTTTTAAAAATTCAAATAATTGACCACCAGTTCACTAATGTTAATGCCTCAAACCTAAGAAGAACCGGGGTAAGAAAGGGTTCATTAACGGGACTTTTCCTCTTTTTTTCCAAACCAAAATTTACATATTCATACTTTTTATTAATAGCAATAATAAGTTATAATTATATAAAAAATTACAATGAAATTTTTGAAAAATGTATGAAAATTTGAAGCAGCGGAATTCGAACCCACACTTGGAAACCGTAAAAGCGCTTTGATGGCTAAGCCATGCATTCTACTACCAATTGCTTTGAAATACTTATATGTTTGTTGCAACTTATTATTGTTGTTAGCATCTCTGTAGAAAGACTTTTACAAATTTCTGCTACCCAAAGATTAAGAATTAATCGTTTAACAAAAGAGAATGCTATTTATTTTAATATTTTACTATTTTTAAAAAATTATATACGTTTTTCAAAAATATTTTCTAATCTTAGTGTAGGAAAAAAGCTTTAAACATGAAAAGACAATAAAATAAGTATATTTTAAAGTGCCAGTGGTTAGTGATATCATAAAACTTGTATTGTTTTACCATCACGTGAAAAATATCGTTTCAAGATATTCTTTTAACCTTAGATAGATATATAGATAATCAGATGACGGTAGTAATATTATTTTATTTTGTTCAAAACATAAAATATTAAACAGTAAAAGTAACTATCATTTATTTATGTTTAAAAATTAATATCAATCGGAACACTTTAAACATTTTTTAAGGTATTACCTTAGGCGCAGAAGCGGGATTTGTACGTAAATTAGCAATATATTTGTCATAGTAACCTCCGCCATGGCCGACTCGTCCGCCATTTTGAGAAAATGCCACACCTGGAGCTATTATTAAATCAAGACCTGAAAATGTAAAACTTGTATTCAGGTTACTAGCAACAAACAAGTACTAACAACATATTTGGTAAATTAACAAGAGAGGTAAGAAAATTCAAAATATATATATATATATATATATATATATATATATATATATATATATATATACATATATATACATTATATACATTATATATATATATACATTATAAGATAGCTTTCACATTAGTTTTACCTGCAGTATAGTTTTTTTGAATACATATTTTCCAAATATTACTCATAGCGCTTTCCTAAAAATTTTTTTATAAATGAAAACCGATATTGTATTTTACGATGGGATACTTTTTTACACTGTCGAATGCAATAATATAACTAATAACAACAAAAGAATAATATAAAATATACATTAAAGGGAACGACAGCAAAATTGTAGTAAATAATAAATAAGCAAGCTCCACACCTAATCTCGCATAACAGAATAGTCAAAGACAACCTGGTGTCATGACACTGTTGATAGCTTTCCGCCCAAAACCGAGACATTGTTTGTTGAGGGGCGAACTTAACGCCGTACTTTGTCTGGGCAAAAAATTCAATACGAACCCAAGAAGAATTCGAACCCATGGTCAATCAATTTGTAATCAAGATTAGTCGTAAGTATTACTATCTGTCAAACTGTGCTACGACGATCTACTAGTTAATAACAACAATATATCATGTATATACAAAATATAAGCACCTTCATCTAAAGCATCTTCTCGTTTCTGATCCTTCGAGTGTTGGGCAATCCCATGCTTGGTCAGAGGCATGCTAGTTTCATCTCCAGATTCCAGCCGCAGCATCCTCATCTTGCCGCCCGCGTACTGTGGCACGAAGGCCGCCCCGCCTTTAGATTTGATATGAGCTATTATAGGTGCAGTGTTGATTTCCTCGTCTGTACTCATAAATATTGCTATCCTATTTGCGGATTTATATTCTGGATGATTAATTATCTGTAAATAAAGTTATATATTTTTTAACATTAGAACTTTTTTAGAAATTTCTGATGCGTATTTAGAATATTTTGTACTAGATATGTACATAGTAAAACCAAAAATGGTGGTATTTGTAATAAATGGATTTATTAATGCTATATATATATTTGATATTCTGCCTTTTGCAATAGGAGCAAGAAAAATTAATATACTAAGAAGACCATTAGAAAATTAACGGTATATCTAAACGCAGAATTTATCAGAGGTTTACGATGTTGGGATGCAATTGGACAGTGTATAACTATAAACACAATATTTGTAAGTTTAATTCTCACTCAGGAGAACGATTCTGATTATGAAAATTATCTTCATTTTACACACTTTTGTGTTACCAGAGGGTAATACAATGCAATCTTACGGAGTGTCCTAACACTAGAATATTCTAATCCTACACTCATCCAGGAGAGTGTGAAGTTAAATAGTATACAAAAAATAAAATATTTTAAGTTACTATAAAATCTTTCGAGCCACGAGATATATTCACATTCATTAGCTATAATACTGTAAACATAATATGCAGAATGTTGAATAACAAACAGACAGACAGATAACCTTTGTGTAACGAAGCGTAAGTGTTTGTTTACGTCGGTATTAACAGATTGCTTCATGTAATCATTATAATTTATACTTGATTAATTGTTTATATATTAGAATTTTCAAATAAATATTAGAAAGTAAGATTATAAATAAATGAAGGAGTTCGTAAAAAGCAACTAAAAAAATCGCTTAAATAATTTTAAAATATCCTAATCCTGATAAAATCGTCAGGTTGATACTAAGAATTAATAAATATTTTAAAAAAATATATATAAAAATTTAAACGCAGCGGGATTCGAACCCGCGCCTCTTGGAAAATGTCCAAGCGCTCTGGCCGCTAAGCCATGCGTTCTACTACCGGCTGCTGCGTTCAAATCTTTATATTTGAATATCGACGTAGTTGATTTATTTGAACTCATTCTAAGTACTGCATACTGAGTTCATATGACGTGGGAATTTTTATATCTTTACATATAAAATATATGTCACTGTCTGTACATGGAAGATTTATGAGAGAAATAGGAGAGATTTATGAGAGAAAGAAAAAGATTAATTTAGAACCCAAAACAATGGTTTCCATTTTTTTCTATGTTTGTCTGTACGTCTATGTTTATGAGTATTTGCACGCTAATCTCGAATAAGGCTTAACCTATTCAAATACAGTGTTCACTATTGCATTTTTGTAACCTTATCATTCGTTCATGAATAAGAAAGTTATAGTAATTTAAAATGTTTTGTTCGACAAAATTATACCGAGGGTCAAGTAAATTCAATTCAATTGTGTAAAATATATTTAAGAAGCAAAGGGCGTCAAATACGGCGTATAATTCCACATTTTTTACAGTTTCATCCACAATTCATTGCAGTATTTTAGTATTTTAGTTTTTTTATTTTTTTTAATGTAGTTATAAAGCTAACACATGTCTATTTTAACGTCTAAGCTCTAATCTAACAATGGAATTGATTCCAAATGTCTCACGAACTTTGTATTAGGATATTTTTTCTAATTTTTATATTAACAAATGTCTATTAACATTAACCAAACTTCCCAATAAAGTAGGAATGGAATCAAAAATATGTTTTGCTTGAATTAAATAGAATTAAAAAAATATTTATACGTTGGATTAGAAAACATTTTTGTAAAAACGAATAAAAATTTGAACACAGAGGGATTCGAACCCGCGCCTCTTGGATACCGTCCAAGAGACTCTTAACCTTGTCCTCTTGAATACAATAAAGGGAGTCTTGGACGGTATCCAAGAGACGCGGGTTCAAAACCCGCTGCGGCCAAAATTTTATACATTTTTGGAAAAATGTTATCTAATCCTAAGTGTGGAATAACACTTTTAAAATAGTAAATATTTTTACTTTATTAAAGACAATATCGGATTGTCTTTTTTTCTCGTCAGCGGAGAGGGCTGCTATGCTTGAAGCGACCTTTTCCCGTATGACCATTTTGGCTGGATTTGGTGATCGACTCATTTTGGATATTCTGCTGAAATACAAAAATAAGGCTTTAAATTATATTATATTATCTGTATACAAAACTTTTGTATCATTGAGTGACTGACAGACAAGATACAGTCGAAACTTCTGGGCGTAAAGAGCTGGAATGAGGTATGAGTGTTCCTTACTAAGTGTAGGGGAGTATCTACTAAGAGAGGATGTTTAGAAATTCCCATGGGATCTGGAATTAGGGGAATATATCACATGGTAAAAAGGAAAAAAAAGTAGTTAAATAAAGTATTTTATTTTAAAATCGTTTTTGTCATACAAAATTCTCTTAGGACAGAAGGCATTCGTTGAACAACGTGTATGTTTGAATACATTCTCGCCAATTGGTAGATTAATTAAATAAGTTAAGACTTTTTACAAGCTAGCAACTACTTGCTTACACTGCCCTTTGATGACCAAAGAATTAATTTCACTGAGTTTAAGACATCCATGACGTAGATGTAATACAGGATTCATATTAAAAAAAAAACTAAGTTCTCCCTATCTATCTTGCAATATTGGAAATAGATATGAAGTATATTTTTTTAACTTCACGCTTTTATCCCGCAACGTAGATATCTAATGTTACGACACTCCGTCCTCCGCTTTCCGCCGATTTCAAGACATATTGTGTTCAGCGGAACCCAACGCTGCGCTATGTCTTACCAGAGCAAGAAAAAGGAAATAATTTAAATATAATCAATCATTCCCCCGAACGGGAATCAAAATACCAACCGAATTTTTTTATCTACAATTGTTATAATAATCAACATCTATTATAAGTTTAAAGTAAGCTATTTGCATTATCGTTTATTTTCACAGACGTCTTTGAATTGAATTGAAAATTGAATGATAATACAGTATAATAATCCTATTTAAATGCTCTATAATTAAGTACATATATATAAGTTAAGTCCCAAAGCACATAACGCCATGATCATACTAAGTGTCTGAACCGATTCCAGTCTCTATATATAAGTAGTAAGAGTATACTATACTCTTTCATTTCTGATAATAATATTACATTTTTACTATAAAATATACATTCTCTTACACTGGAATCAGTTCAGACACTTGGTATGGTCATGGCGTTATGTGCTTTGGGACTTAACTTTAATATTAATACTCTGGTAAATGGTTTTTCATACAAATATAATATTATAATTTTATTATAGTAAAGGAAAACATATTTTATACGAACATATATTAACTTTGTAATTCAAATTTTTAAATATGTATATTGTAAAATAATCATAATATACAATATTATAATAAACTTGTTTCTCGTTTAAAAATACATATATAGTGGCTTCACGCTTTTTCTCACATAGCAAGCAAACAGTACAGTAAGCAGAGAAAACTAGGTGTCAAGTTACTTCGGTTTCTGCTTTCGTCGCGTATATGATATTGCGGGTTAAGTGGCGGAACTCAACGCCGATTTGTTCGCGTTAGGTTTGTATATATGGTGTTTGAAATCCCTCATTCCTACTTCTCGATTCTTACAATCGAAAAACACTCACTACAGTCCGACTTTGTTTTACTGAGCCAGTATTAATAAAACTTATTATAAATGTTTTATTAAGGTAATATGACAATACATATTTATCTATGAATGAATAAATAATATGTCTTCAAACTAATTACAATAATAAAAACAATACCAAACTAAGCCTACACGAGGACGATTAAAAAATTGTTTATAAATTTAAATATATCGATAAATTTAATTTGATATAAAGATTCTACTTAGAAAACGAATCCATGACCTCCGTGCTAATATACTGAGTCACTAAACACAAGACGAACAAGCCTACTGGTACTTTGTGTAAGTTTTTTTTTAATGTAAACAAAATATGTCCTAAGCATAAACTGATAACAATTTAATTCACATCGTTTCATTCATATACTTAACGGGACAAATAATGTTTTCTTAAATAATTCAGGTTATAATTATCAAGAACGTTATCTAAGTTTCTAATATTTTATCTAACCAAGTAACGTATTTTAAATAATGATAAAATACTTACGTATTTAATAAAACGAGATTCCTCACCCACATTCGCGCACTCACTGCTATTTTTACGGCGTATAAACTACCATGTATTAAATATTGTTTGGAAGCACAGCGCCATCTAGTGTTTAATACACGAACTGCGTCGTTTGTACTAGAACTTCTAAAAATTAAATTAAAAAATCCTGGCAGTAGATGGCAATACTTTCAATTTATGAACAAAATAGTATTGTTTTAAAAATATTTTTATATTATGTATATTCTATAATTAAAGTTTTGTTAAAGCAATCAATTTCATTAGTGTATTGATTAATATAATAAGCTCTTAGATTATAATGTATAATCTTGGTTTTTTGTTAACTCATAGAAACAAAAGAACCAACAGATGGCGCTGTGCTAACAATAAAATTACAAAATATAAAAAAACTGGAATTTTAACGATTTGTTGTGATTGTTTATAAAGTCAAAATATAATTTATATTACGAATGACCATAAAGTCATCTTCATAAGAACTAATTAATTTATATAATAAAATAAACGGTAAACCTAACTATACCTAAAACTATAATCGAGAGACTAACGCTAAAAAGCTTATTATGCTTGCTTATTTATGAAAAGCAAACTCTGCTCACGACTTCGTCAGCATGAAATTTAACATCAATGAAACTTTACTTTATAATTGTAATATAAAACTAGCCTAAGTTATTCCTTATTACATTAGCTAGATGTCATTCGAAATCCCGTCAAAACCGGTTTAGCCGTTCTATTTAGTAAAAAACAGTTATTTTAATATAACAAACAGATTAAATTAAATTTATTAGTACAAATGTTTCAAATTATAATATATAAATCTTTCATTACCCACTACTAACTATAAAACAAAATAATTTCTATTTAATAAAAACAGTACTCGACATATTAACATTGCGGTTTCAATCAAACAATCCGCGAATAGGAATTGAACCCACATCCACTGTGCCTTATGATTCTTGCCTTCACTTGACGTGACAGTGTTACGGCTTATAATAGTTAATTAACTACTCAGTTTCAACGCTAACTATATTTTGATTGAAACTAAAGCTTTCATATCTCAATCTATCGGCGCTATTGTAAATCTTTAGACACCTGTCAAAGAGGCTGTGGGTCCGCATAAATGAAACATTATATTATTTATCAAATAGATCATTACTTAATTATTATATACTAACTATTGCCTGGGACTTTGCCCGCGTTGTGGTAGAGAGATATAAAATGCTGAATGAAATTTGACGATGTTTTCTGATCCAAACAACAGAAAAGACTGTTATACTAGCAGGTCGTAGTGTGAGACTATATTTAAATTGTTTTAATTTTTTGGCTCAGGTAAGAAAAGGCGCGGCGTTGAATTATGCCCAAAGTAGAGTACAGAGTGTCTTGATACTAAGTACTTCCTGTCTACTCTGCTATGCGGGATAAAAGTGTGAAGCTAAAAAAGTATGATAGAAAGAAACAAAGTTATATTATGGCCACTAAATAAAAAACATGTTAATTTTGTTAATTTATCTAAAAAGCACATTTTTAATTCTATTTTCTGGCAGCGGCCAGAGCCTTAGGAGCATTTCTACGCTAACGTTCATATGCAATCTACTTTTAACATAGTTTTGCTAAAGCTATTTCAGACTCATAGTACAAATATCTATGTAGTGTATCAACTATATTCTCTCTTCTGATTTTCAGCTACAAAAACCATAGCACATTCTGCTAAGAATTTATAAACTAAAAATCAAAGAAAATTACAAGATTCCATAGTATTTTGTTGTCAACCTCTTTCTTAGCGGAAGTTTACAACAACGTATTTGCATTATACTAAATTTAAATAAAAAATGCCTCTAATACAAATTTGCGGGAGAGTTTTAACTAAATATAAATTACCTCTCAACCTTTCATCTTTATACGTGACATATCGCTTTTATATACAAACCTCTAATGAAATTATTTATGTCATAATAAATGGTTTTCTTGAATGTACAGTGACTTCATATATCTAAATGACATTTCAAATATCCTTATATGACATAATCTGTGCACATGTATTGTGATTTCACGCGTCCCTGTATATATATTTCCCCTTTTACTTCAGTACTATCTAACTGTCCTCGATATTTTAAACGGGTGGAAAATTATGTAATGTTTATGTTAAATTCTTTAAGATATTTGACTATATGCTCAATGATTAAGAGTCATTTTCTATATACATGTGATATTATGTAGGCACATGTGATTTCACCTGTTTACATGTAACTTCATATATTCACATCATGTGTGCACAAATGATTCCACATATCCACATGTGATTACATGCATCGACACACGACGTGCATGTATACGCATGTAATTTTATAAAAATCTTTTATAGCTATTTACGAGTAAAGGTTTAATATTAATACATTGCGTTAGTGGAATGCCTGTGATGGTACTAAACGTCTTAACAGTTAACGTATATTGTACAAAGTATCAAGGCCATTTCTAGTCTGAATATGTAGATTCCAGACACCGACGCTTATCACGCGATTAATCTTCTTGTTCATTAAATCTTATCGTTATCATATGTTAAATCTAAGTTTTCAAGCAAAGTGGCGTAAGTATTTATTTTGTAAAATGTAGGTATATGTTACCTAAGAAGATTTATATTGATTTTTTTAGGTTTATGCTTTTTATTCAGCATTTCACAGTACTAAGATGGCACCTAGTGTCTAGACACTCCGTACTTCGCGTTCCACCGAATTCAAAACATTGGGTGCTGAGTGGCGAAACTCAACGCCGCTCTTTATCTTACCAGGGCGAGGAAGGGAAAATAATTTAAATATAATCACTCCCCGGAGTGGGGATCGAACCCACAACCGATCGCGCGACACAGTCAAACGCTGTACCACTGCCCTCGACCGGCTTCTATTATTTTGTTAGCTTATACAATTTATTTTATATTGATGTACTACAAATATTAAGTTATTAACAAGATTACCGAGTTCTTTTGTATAATGAAAAAAAATATCAGTAATATCTCTCTCCGCTTTCTACTTTTGGGGAATTTTTTGTTAGCTGATTAGCTCTAGAAGCCTCCTTTGAGAATAGCTTGTCAGCTATTCTCAAAGGAGGCTTCTATATCAGATATTAAGTAAGTTATATAATTAATTTAAAATACAGCTTTTCCTATTTTTGTTCCACATTTCTTTAAAGCTGCTTGTAAAATGTCAATCTTTGAGCACATTGACAGGCTAAGTAAGCGTTTGAAACTTGATTGAAATGAAACATAAACGTAATTGTTATGAAATATTTTAAGTATTTGATTTTTCATTATATTTTTCTTAGAAGTCCTCGTAGAGCAGAGAGACAGTGTTTTCAGTAAACTGACTGTGGGTTCGATTCCAGTGACCGAAATGTCTTAATATTAGAATCTCTCTGATTTACTATGAATGTTATGCGTATAGCTAACTAATTAGTTATTAAAATATAAGTTACGCCTCTTTGCATTGACAACTCCCATATCTGTCTCGTATGAATCAAGGCCGGACAAATTTTGGACGGCACGCAGAAAATCTAGGTGTCGAGTTATAAATAAACGGATTCAAATCAAATTAATGAACATGTATACGAAATATATACGGGAAACTAGTTTAAACGGATTAATCGCGTATATTTTGATATTTACAAATATATTTTTGAATATCAAAACATATGCTTACATACATATGCTTAGTGTACAAATCGCGAAAATCAAACATCTAAATAGATCCCTAATTTAAGGAATACAAAATTTCGATTAAGACTACTGTCCTGTAGAGTGTAAAGCTTTTGTTTGACTATGATTTTTCAATTCATAGTTCTGTCTCTCATATTAAGTTCTTTTAAAGTTAATTAGTTCATCGAAAATTTCGGAATTCTTTCTTTTTTTTTCAAAAGTTCTTTATTTACATAAATTTGAATTACAAAAACCAATATACACACAATAAGCAATGGTAAGACCTTAAATAAGTATACACTTAAAGAAGCTAGTGAGGCCTTTGTAAGCTTTTAAGATAACAATTTATTGTATTTTAAAAAGCTTGTTACAGCTAAATACGGATACGGATAAAATAATTTCTTTCATTATTATAAAAATATTATGTTATTTAGAGTAAATCGAATCGAACACCACCAGAAACGCCCACATATTTCCAACTGCTCTATGACGACGTCCGACGATATTAAAAAAGCTTTCATTAAAAAGCATATTTAATTACTATCAGCTGATTCTCCCGAGCGAAAATGCAGAAAAGATTTTAAAGTTGTAATAGAAAAATGGAATTAATTCTTCGAAGTAATAGTTTCTAGAACAAAGAACATTTAGTAAAGCTTCGCCCGAGTATAGGCTTCTTACGAAGTAGTTAATTAAGGTGGGCAAACAAACGGTCCTGGTTTCAAACAAGTTTTACTAAGGTACTGTAATTCGAGCTTCGACGATAGTGTAACTACTGTCCTTGTACTTTAGAACTATATTTTCAATTAATACCTTTTCTACAATATAAAAAGCTCAGTGACGTGTTACGCGTTGCCTTGGTAACGTGCATGTCATTTTAAACAAAAGTGCTAATCACACATTAGGATTTCTAATTTGTATTATATACACTTTTTATTTATATGTTTCTTATGTATTATTGCAAAGTAATAAAATGTCCGCGAACTAAACGCCGCGCCTAATCTTACCAGAGAAGAAGAATTGAAATATTTTGTTAGTAATTTTTCGAGTAGGCTTAGGCTGTCCCACTACGCCACAACGGTCTGAAACAAAATAACTCGAGCAACACTGAAAACATGTAATAAAATAATTTTATAAGCACTGGAGGAAAGTCATATCAAAAGCAGGAAATGCCCCGACATGCGATGCCCGACGATGGGCATGTATGAAGAGGTTAATGACAGTGGACGAGGGGAAAACACTTTATGCTTCTTCACCATAGCGGTTGGCCTATCTAGCTCTCACTACTCCCCTAGGGATAAAGCGAGGAGCTAAAAAAACTTGATACATTGTTTAAGCAAATCAATTTGCACTATTTTACAGATATACTTTACATAACTCCGACTTCATCAGTATAATTTTCGTAACAATATATCAAGAGTTGTTCTTTCGCGTATAATGATATAACTTGTCCATTGTTTTATCCTGTTTATCATCCCAATTATTTCTTCCTGTTTATATGTAATAAGCTTACGTTTATTACATATAAATATGATGAGGGTTGCGGAGGACCGGGATGTTTGGCGCAAACTTGGGGAGGCCTATGTCCAGCAGTGGACTGCGATTGGCTGACGACGAAGCTTACGTTTGACCACATCAATCCCAGCGTTGATGTGGTGTACGATGACACATGCTTGCCTTAAAGGTACTTATTTACTCTACATTTAAACGTAACAAACGTCGGTAGTGAGTTCGACTGTTCGAAGTGAGTATAAAACACGTGACCTCAAACACTTTTTTAAACAGATTAGGAATTTCCATTTTAGGGCGGGTAGTGGTGCGTTTGACTGAAATACGATCGCTTGTGGGTTCGATTCCAACTCGGGGGAGTGATTATCGTGATATAGTGAGTTCCATCACTCAACACGCAATGTCTCGAATTCGATGGAAAGCGAAGTTGGAGTGTCTTGATACTAAGCACTTTTTGTCTGGCCTGCTAAGCGCGATAAAATCATGAAGGTAAAAAAAGACAAATAAAAAATCCACTATACACTATGTAAATTGTAAAACTATCTAAAAAATATGAAAATATTATATATACTATAAAATCAAAAATTAAAATTAGCAATAGTTATCAAAGAAATAATACTAAAATAACTTTTCTCTTTAAACCAGTTAAGAAATTTACGAAGGAGGTGAACAAAAAATAATACGAACGGTAATATAATACATTTAACTTTTGCACAAGAAGAATCTAAACAATATTATATAATATAACAATTTCAAAACAACTTTGATCTTATCCCTTACATTAATATCTCTTGACTTCCCTCTTAAAAGAAAATAACACAAAAACTGGTTGAGCGATGGTTATCGGTCTTTGAAATGGAACGGATTTTCAATATTAACTCGATTTTTTCTACAAGGCTAATTGCAATAATTACTTTACTACATAAATATTCTGATAAGACAATGCGCGGGGTTCAGTTTGCTACTTAAGATTTGGAGAGTGGCTTGACACTAGGTTGCCTCTAACAAATCTGCTATGCCTGATAAAGTGTAAAGCTAAATATTCAAGGGTTCTAAATCAATTTTTATTCTTTTTAAAAATGATGTCTTCCTTGAAAAGAAATTAATTTCTCAAAAAGAATAAAAATGAAACGACATAGAAAATTTTATTTTTTCACACTTTTATCCCGCATAGCAGGGAAGATAGAAAATATCTAGTTTCAAGACACTACGTACTTCGCTGAAGCTTCCGCCGTACTTGAGACATTGTGAGTTGGCGGATCTCAACACCGCTCTTTTGACACAAATAAAGTTATGAAATTAATAAAATACGTATCACATGCACTTTTATAAAGTGACATAAACGTTGCTAAGACAACGTGTATTCTACAGGTGTAGTTTTAATAGATTTTGAATTTACTTTGGATAGAGATTTATCTAGAATGAAATACTATAAACACGTACATATGTATGTACGTACATATATAGCGTAGTAAAACCGGTGACCGTCCTCCGGAACACTATTCAACTGTGATTCCTTCCTTCCACAATACGCTTTATCAGACGCCTAATGTACAAACATAAATTGTTTCATGGTGTAGTTAAGTAACATCTTCTTCCATGCAGGTATACTTGTTTGTGCTAGGTTATTTCAAATTGCAATCTTATTATACAATATCGGTATCCTTACCTTTTTCGTTACAAGTAAATTATAAAAACAGAGAAGAAATGCTATTCTATGAATTTACCTTGCAGGTGCTGCAGAGGGAGGTTGTAGTGAAAGGAGCTCGAAGTAGTGTCGTGACCCTAGTGTCGCTGTCGGGTAGCGAAAATGCTCATTATAGCCACCCTTCAAGATGCTCATTAACAATTAGCCCATAATATTAATAATTTTATAATAAAATTGCTTATTTTTCTGTATTAATTTATATAATATAGAATTACTACAATAATTGTTTACATTATACAATAATTGTAAGTAATAAAATGTTAAATAAGAAACCACATATATGTACCTAGTACAGTGTTTCCCAATAGGGATGATAGGATTTTGATAGCTCACAGCCGCCATCTTGATTATTTAACATTTGACATTTGTGTTGTTTTGTATTTAGTAATGTTTGCCATTTAATCATGAACAAGTTCACGTTATCTCAACGTTTGAAAATTGTTCAAATTTTCTATCAAAATTCGAGAAGTATTGTCTCTCCTCAATGAGCATTTCGTGCTTAATATGGTCGTCATGGTGCACCGTTTGAGCTCGCTATACGTCGCATAATCCAAAAACTGGAAAGTGAATATTCTTGTCACGATAGTAGACCACTAACACGACAACGGACAGGCCGTAGTGAAGAAAATATTGCCGCCGTATTAGCCAGTGTCGAAGAAAATCAAAATGTTTCCCTTCCACGACGTGCACAAGAATTGGGCTTATCCAGAATGACAACCTGGCGAATTTTACGTATGGATCTTGGCCTACATCCATACAGGATTGTGTTGGCATAAGAAATCAAGTAAGCAGACCATCGATTACGTCGTAAATTTGCTGATTGGGCGCTTGAAATGATGGAAACGGACACCGAATTTCATAGGAAAATGATCTTTTCAGATGAGGCTCACTTTTGGCTCAATGGTTATGTGAACAAACAGAATTGTCCTTACTGGAGTGAGTCAAATCCAAGAGTGGTTCATGAAACACCATTACATCCTGAAAAATTGACTGTTTGGTGCGGATTATGGTACGGTGGAATCATTGGCCCGTACTTTTTCAAATACGACGAAGGCCGTACTGTTACTGTCAATAGCGACCGTTATCGTGACATGTTGAACGATTTTTTTTTTCCTGAAGTGTATGAAATCGATGCGGACGACATTTATTTTCAACAAGATGATGCAACATGCCACACTGCGATCGTCACAATGGATTTATTGCGTGATAAGTTTGGTGAGTTGGTTATTTCTCGCAACGGTCCTTACATTTGGCCACCAAGATCATGCGATTTAGCACCCTTAGACTATTTTTTGTGGGGGTATGTCTAATCTCAAGTGTATGCCAATAAACCAGCTACGATTCAAGACCTTGAACGCAACATTCGAGCGACTATAGCAGCCATACCAGCCGAAATGCTGTACCGAGTCATCGAAAATTGGACCGATCGTCTTTCACCAGTTTAAAAAAACGTGGCGTGGCGGTCATTTGAACGACATTTTGTTTAAATGATACATAGCATAAAATTTCCTATCAAATAAAATCCATTGAACGCGAAATTCGAACATATATTACATGTTTTATTTCAATTTCAAAACATATTGTTCTTATTGCGAAACCTAGTACATTCCTTACTCGCCGAGGGCGTAATAGAACATTATTATAATATTCCTAGTTTAGAATCTAGTTTTATGTTTGTTTACGGGAAGATGCTCAACTCGTATACTTGTATGAAATTATTACATCATACTGTATTTTGTATAACGAACCCTATTTAGGTACTACCAGTACCATACCATTATATAGCAAATATATGATTAACAGTAATTGAATTTATATGTAAGGCATTAGAAAGCAGCTTTCACGCTTTCACGGTGAATAGGATAGACAGAATTGAAGTAGTGTCAAGACACTCCAACCCTACGTCGGGTCAATTTAATCTACCATTCCCCGTGTCATCAGACTCATCAGAATCAGGAATTAGAAACGTCGGTTTTTCAAAATTGTATTTTAAAATAACAAAATATAAGCGATTTATCCTTTTTAAATAATTTCATTTAAAATATCTAATAATCACGAAAAGATTTATTAATCAAAACCTATGAACGTAAAATTCGCTCAAATTTTAAAACTGTAATTTCAAACCTGTTTCGTTAAATAAAAAATATATATGATATCGCATTTGATCAAGTAGCTTTTATTCGAAATGTAGAGTTGAACGTATAAAAAGAAACTATGCGGATAGAAATAATCTTTAAAGCAGCGAGGGTCTTTCACAATGTGTTTTTTTAAGCTGTAGAGGACCATGACTTTTATCCCATTGTACGTGTTGTATCGAATACTTTAAGGATAAGTCATGATATCCAAATAATTTATTAAAGCTTTATACCATAAAAATATCCATTATTTTATTTATTTAATATTTTTTTTAATAAGTGTAGTGTTTGGCTGAATATAATGTGCCAAACCTGAATATACTGCGAAATATTTTAAAATCATATTGACACTTAGATTTTTTTAAATTCATAACTTTTTAAAATTTAAAAAATAACTATATATTAAATTAAATTATATATTAAACCACTAAACGTTATTAAAATTATATTTGCAGGAGCATGTAGCTGCGGCCAGGGTCTAAAGTCTTTGTCCGAGTCGCAGGGGGCGCTGCTGGGCGTCAGACAGTAGAGCTCGGCTCGCCGTCACGTGTACACGTGTCTGTATTACACGAACAAAAAACTTTCTTACGTCAAATCAATGGATATAACCTAACACGCCGTTTTAAACTGAGATGTGATAAAACAAAATGGTTATAGTTCTAGTGTTAACGTGTGCTAAGTGAATTTGTTGTGCGTGATTAGCTATGAGTATCCAGAAGTGCCTTTTGGATAATTCTAGCAGAATGATCAAGGCGATGTCAACAGCGAAATCTAACAACGAAGTTAAAACGGTGAGAGTAATAATTGTTGCATATGTTTTCAATAAACAAAGGCGTTTAGCGGAAACAGTTAAGTTATAGGTTATCTTTTTGACGTTTAAGGTTAAAAATAAACTCAGTTAGTCATTAGCGTACATAAGTTTTATGGCGATGTAATTTATTTTTAATTATTTTTTTTCATGTATATTTATTTATAGTGTCTAATATATTTTTAATGATATTTTTGTAATATAAAATATTTCCTTATATTGCGAGGTGTTTTATTAATATTTATGTTTTATGAAGCGTTTATTACGTACATACATGAAATGATTAGCGTTATGTACATTATTGGTCATTCGAGAAAATCCATCTGCGTTGTATTCGGAATATACAATAATCAGTAATGGTGTTATTCTACTATAATATGAATGTTAACATAAAATCTTCATAGTATTTTTTATTCAAAATATAAAAAGACATTTTAACGCCAAAAACATCATAACTATACACTATTGAGATAAAATCGTGGTCTCGCCGCTATAAAAGAAATGACATTGACATTAAGTAGTTTTTAAAAAAGTATATTTCGACTAGAATTCTATCAGACATGCTCAATTATATGGACACTATTTATATCAATATGCCATATTCATATTTGATATATTGGGTAATATAAAAGAAAAATAAACATTTATTTCCATACATACATATATTTTTAAAATTAATATATTCCACTTTTTTTTATATAAACGTATATTTTAACAATGCCAGCTTCGGTGTGTAGTCACAACTCGCAACAAAGAGTCCACTCCCGTTAGACTATTGTTCGTCACATGAATGACCATAATATTACTTCAAACACTGCAGGATAATAGAAAATATGTAAACATTGCTCTGCTAACAATAATATTTAACTTATATATGGTAAATGAATATAATAATTTTGTAAATAATTGTAGACGCGAAATAAATCATCGCTCTTTGTTGTGTTAAAAAAAACAGATGGTTAAGTATTAAGATCTTTGATTTTCGCGATTTTTACATATTTTAAATGAAACTATTTTAAAATAATTAGTCGCGTATATTTTGATATTTGAAAATATATTTTGGTAACCTGCCGTTTCGAACACTATACAGTAGTCCGTCCGTTTAATCCGTTTAAAATAAAAAACTCGTTATCCGTTTAAAATCTTTAATAAAAAACTCTCTAAACGTCACATAACGGATATTGTTTTTTTTTTTAATTCAAGTGACGGTTATGTTTTTGACAGATACGTATTTCGGATCTAAAATAGAAAATGAACACGAAAAAATAATATTACGGCTAATATTCTTTACGGTTATTTATATATTTATTCAAGAAAAAAAATCATTCATAAAAGATATTTTATTATTAAATTTATTTATTTAAATATGTAAAAGAACATGAGTAATTTATTACTTAAATTTATTTTTGTACTATATTATAAGAATTCGAATATTTTTAAGTAAAAGTTTTTTAAAGTATTGTAACATGTCGTTTTTCAATTTTGATTAAAATTTAAGTTCGTATATGATATTTACAAGATTGGAAAAAAATTTTTATATATGTACAAAAAAATTTTTATATTTTGAGGGATTGGTACAATGAAACGAAAGATGCCGTTTACCTCAATTTTTTGCCTCGAAAAGAAACATTGTGCGTTAGATAGCGGAAGTTGTTTTACATAATATTTAATTAAAATATTTTTTTTCAATAAGTAAGTAAATATTTGAATATGCACGCTTTATGAATATTTTTGTTGTTTCGACCGGGTGTGGGTTCGATCCCCGTTCGATCCCTTGTGTGATTATATTTAAAATTATTTTTTAAAGCGAAGTACGGAGTGTCTTGACACTAGGTACTGTCTGTCTATCCTGAGAAAAAGTTGATGTAATACAAAGCATGAGGCTGAAAAAATAATTTTCAATTAATAAAGATATTTCGGTTTCTACATAAAATCAATTTATGATTGTGCTTATATCGTACTTCAGAGAAGTAAAATGTACATTTTTTTCTAGTGTAATGTATTGCAATACATAGTACAACGAATTAACGGACAGACAAACCATAACTATTAATGCATCTAAATTGGAAAGTGAACTTTTATGTATACATTATGATTAATGACCTATTTTTCTACATAAAATACAAAGAGAAATAAGAGCTGCGATATCATGTTTAATTCATATCGAGCACGACATAGAGGTGTAATAAAACAGTGTTAGTGCAAAAACACCTTTAAACTTTATATTTTAAGGGCGTTTTTTCTGAATTTCTTTATTTATTTCTCGTAAAGTGACGTCTGTCTAGGATCTTTTGCGGTTGATAGATTAGGTTATTCATATACTTGGTTTCCGTCGACTTTTAGGGAAATTACTCGTTTGGCGTAGCACTTGTCGTGAAAATTGGCTTTTTAGCATATAAAGAGAGCATGAGTTGCCTAAAATATATTATTATTCGTTGGATGATTTATTAAAATTGAAATTAGAACTGGTTTCTTTCATACTGCATTATCATTTTCTTAAAGAAATGTCGTCCGGAGTTTATTAATTAATCATCAAAATCCATATCGTGAACTTAATTATTGAAAGTTAAAACTTAGTTGTATGAATATTTGAAAAGTTCAAATAATCAGTATATTACATTACACACAAAATTACGTTTCAGTGTTTACCTTTTTTATTTAGTTTAGATTTCTGTTTAAAGTTCACTTACTAATTTTGAATGACGGCGTCGCATTTCACACAATTAGTACATTAAATAACAACTATTAAATAATAATTTAATGTATGTTAGAGAAATCAATTCCTTTAAGATCACGTTTTTTTTAGCTTCACGTTTTTCTCCTGCATAGATTAGACTGGAATTACCAAATATTTTTCCGCTGAATTCAAGATATTGCGGGTTGAGTGGCGGATCTCAACGCCAAATTTTTTCTTGTTATAGCAAGAAAATGAAAACATTTTAATTATTTTCATTCCTCCAAGTGAGAATCGAACCCACAATCGATCGTCTTTACAGTCAGACGCTGTCCCACTGCCACGACCGGCGTATTATTTATTAAATCAGTATTTATTAAATACTGATTTAATAAATAATACATATATATATACATATGACAATATGCATGTCTGTTTTCTATTAGGAAAAGTAATTGATTTGTGTATCAGCTGTTTGTAGTATGTGCTTAATAAGACTATAATTAATTGTATTATATTTACATTCAAATAACCATTGTATTAAATTTTAGCTTGAATATTTATTGTATTTCATGAAATACTAATATTTCAACTTCTTTTATAAATCAAAAAGAAGTAAGTTTGGGAGTTCTCCGTTGGTTGATTGACTGGTTGATTATTGACACAGTATATACTCTCTGCAATTATTTAATGATATTATTAATAGTCTTTGTTATTTAAATAAGAAATTTCTTTTAATATTTTTTTGGTTGTAAACGTCCACACATCACTAACGTGTCATGTTAAAATATACATACCTAAAATTATATTTAGACGGTAGTAATCGATTTTTACTGTCTTCAACATGTCATACATAATATATTAAATACTTGGCTGTCAATATTCTGCGATCTAAGTTCTACCCTATTTAATGACTACGTCTTAGGTTTTACCCACGATCTTGATACAAAGCGCGGCGTTGAGTTCTGCAATTAAACAAGCAATGTCTAAGTTCGGGCCTGAGGCGGAGAATAGAGTGTTAGTACTAGGTGATCCCTTAAATATTAGAAAACTCTCCTCAATTGAGTATTCAACTCTAAACTATTTTACTCGGATTAATTGCGTAAATTTTGGTATTCGAAAATACAGTTTTCGAAAACTTTAATTCGTGGTCACAAGTAGGCAGAGATGGAAATGATTTCAAAAATAGATTTTCGAATACTAAAATATACGGAGGAAATATATATAAATGAGGTGGGTCGAGCCGCAGTAGGACAGCGTCCGACTGTAAACGCGATCCGCGATCGTTATGTGTTCGATTCCCACGGCGCGGCGTTGAGTTCCACTCAAGACGCAATGTTTTGAATTCCAGCGTAAAGGGCAGTACGGAGTTTCTTGACTCTATATATTCCCGTTCCACCCCTTTAATTTTTGGCATACACACACTACAATTTGTTCTAGATCAACATTAAGTGACTTGCACATTGCTATGACAACCTATATTTTACTCACCAACTGGACAACTTGTTAAAATTATTACGTAAGTTATACTCACCTAAGTATTACATAAGCGTATCTATATAGATTCATCAATATTTTATAAGCGTACTGACGTAGGGTAAAATTTTTCCATTGACAGTCATACACAATTGACGAAATGTTTATAGCATCGTTTGTTTTACGCCTCCTAAACTTTGTTTTAGCTATTTAGGAGCGTGTAAATGATTGTCTTTTACGTGTTCTATATACCATGAACACGTAAACGAACTATATACATTGTTCTTAATAACTTAGTATCTTTATATACTTTATATACATTATATATCTTATATACTTTATATACCGGTACATCATTAAATATCCAGTTGTGGTAAAAGTGTTTTTAAAATAGTTGCTGGCTTTGAAAGAAAATATATAAATAAATAGTGAAGGTTTGAAAAAACATATTTGAATAAAAATAAAACCGTATTAAATTGTAATTGTCTTAAGTATATGATTTAAGTAGAATTTCATCTTTTGGTTTACTGAATTATTATTGAGGCCTGTCGAGGTGCAGTGGGGGAATGATTGCAATTATTTTCATTGCAGGATAAAGCGCGGCGTTGATTTCCGCCATTCAACACACAATGTTTTGAATTCGGCGGAAACTGGAGTACGGAGTGTCTTTACACTCGGTACTTCCTGTCTTCCCTGCTATGAGGGATAATAGCGTGAAGCTAAAAGAATTGTAAATATTTACAGTAAATATAATTTATTTATTAAGATTTACAAAAGTCTTTAGGTAGTATTATATAGTATAGTATATACTTTTTTAGAATCCAGATTCCTTTAAAAATAAATACTTTCTAGTTTACACTACACTTTGCCGTCAAATTTATTATTTTATTATGTACCATATAAATAATTATACTTAACTAATCTGAGCTATTCAAGGTTCCAAACTTACGATTTACAATGTTGACTAATACATGTTGCAATTTGCAAGCAATTTCGTTTATTTCTATATAATTCATGTGAAGCGTTAACAAGCAGCTACAAATAAATATAGAGCGTTATAATTTAAGTTCTGTGTGTAATAGAAAATATATATTTCTTTGTGTTATTTTAGCTAGAATAACTTTACGTTTCTTCAATGCAATGCTATGCAGGTAATAAGAAAGAATGTAGTGAAGCCAGAAATCTAGCTTGCGCTTTTCGTATATCGTCTGAGATTTAATAGTTTTTAGTGGAATCGAACCTACAGTCATTAGTGATTTACAGTGACGCACTGTCCCTCGGCGCCGGTCGTGGCGCTGTCGCTGGCGTTGTCGGTCTGTCTGTTTGTTTTGGCTAATCTCGGGAACGGCTAGAGCGACTTTGACGGGACTGGCAGGCAGCTTATTTAAAAGTAGCCTAATTTAAGCTACCTTTATTTTAAATTTTTAAATAAGAATTCAGTATTCAGGAAACGATATTTGTTAATAAAATATTATGTCTTATTATTTTCATTTTCCTTATATATTCAAACAAATTCCGGCTGTCAATTTATTCACTCGAAACGTTATGTTTTCGGAAAAATATGAGTAGCAAAGTGCTCTTCTAACAGCTTTTAGAAAGATGTTTCAATGGTTGACGCGTCAAAGTAACGTTACAATAACATAAAGGAAGAAATTTATTAAATTTTTAATTTTAATTTATATTCTTTGTAAAAGAAGCTTGCTTAGAATTAATTTCAATTAGCGTTAATCAAATAAAACTGATTTAAATTATTATTATTATAAATTATTTATAACTTTTTGTAGAGGCCATAGCGGCGCAGTGATATCGTCTGACCGGAAACGCGATTGGTTGTGCGTTCGATTCAAACTCGGCAGAATGTTTATGTTTAAAATTTATTTTTGTGTTTCTTACTTGTGGTAAAACAAAACGCGATCAGTTCGCCACTCAATTCGAAATGTCTCGGGCATTAACGGAAGTCAACGGAGTGTCTTGGCATTAGGTTACGCTTTGACTGTCCTGCTGTGCACGAAAAAACGTTAAGTTGTTTTTTTTAATAACTTAATGGATTAGCGCCAGGTAATAAAAGCAACTGCTTGGTCGATCTCGAGTTCCATCACTCAACATGGAACTCGATTTTGGGCGGATAATAGAGGATAGAGTGATTTTATACTAGATTTATTTTGACTATGAAATGTATGTAAAATTAGCAATTCGTCTTAAGACTAGGCCTGAAGTCAAAATATATATATATATATATATATACATACACATATATATATATATATATATATATATATATATATATATATATATATATATATATATATATATATATATATATTTAGTTTACTTTTCTTTTTGGCTTGTATAGTTTTTACATAAATGTATTAAATATAAATCAACAAGTAACACGTCAAAGATATTAATATTGATATCATGAAACTATGGGTATATTTTCCCACAAGGCTATGCGTTATCGAATTTTCATGCTTTCATATACTTTTCTTTGTGTCGGTAATGTGTTGACCTCGATCCAGATTTGATGATAATTACCTCAGCTAACTGTTCTCTACATTTCCTTTCTATACAATCGTTAGGAATTAATTATACGTAGAAATATTATTATTGTAATATTTAAAAAAATATATTTTACGTAATCCGTGCAGCATTTGACTGTAATCGCAATCTGTTGTGGGTTTGACTCCCACTTGGGGGACTGATTATATTTAAATTATTATCCCTCTGGTAAGACAAAATGCGGCGTTGAGTTCCGCCACTCAACACGCAATGTCTTGAATTCGGCAGAAAGCGAAGTACAGAGTGTGTTGACACTAGATATTTTTCTACCATGTTATGCGAGAAAAAAGCTTGAAACTAAAAAAAGTGTGGATATAAACTTTAATCTTAACTTTAACTTTATCTGGTTTGGTTATTTTTTCTAAATATTTTGAAAATAACTAATTAATAAGTTGTCTAAGATTGTAAATAACGGAATATTTACCGCTACGAATGAACATTTTTAAAATTTCAAATTGTTTTGATGATCAAACTCATATTTATTGCTTTTGAAATAATGTTTATCATCAATTTTGTCCTAAAAATATCTTTTAAAGTGTAAATTTTAATACACACATAAAGCGAAATTCTATTTAATCTTTATTATTTTCCTACAGATTCTATATTCTGTATATAACGTTGAAACCAATATTTCCATCTTACTTCAAGTCCACTGGTAACAAATTCGCGTGTGCCTTTAGTTTATTTTAAATAGGTCTTGTATTTAAATTTATCCCACGCCGACTGTGAAGGACAATGTGAGCGGACCATTTTTTTTTATTATTTTAAAATATTTTAAGTTACTTTGACTATTGTATATGTTATATAATATATAAACATTTCCAATGAAACTACTGGGCGAAGAAAGTTAAAATTTGGCATGTAAGCTCCTTGGGAACTGTAAGGGTGTATTGTGAGGGTTTTTGGAAATTCTTATAGTTATAAGCAGAATAAAACTAAATTTTACTTTTTAATATACTAGATTTTGGGTAATACTTGATTAACAATATTATATTGAATTGTAAATTTCTATCTTATCCAAAGTGTGAGAATAACACATTAAATATATTAAAATACATTCAAATTTCTAGAGGCACTGCACATATCTTAGGGATTATTGTCATGATAAATGCGTACCACGCTCAGCGCTGTCTCCTAGTTGTTTTAGGAACAGAGTGATTTATTCGTTGGTTCGTTTCCCTTAAGCTTTTATATAAAACCAGTTTAAATTTGCCTTAACACTTAATCTGTTAGATCTTCTTACGAGTAAGCATCCTTCCTATAGAATTTGCGTATAGTCGTTTTTAATACGGTGAAGAATTTATTCTTACCATTGTATTTGTGAGAATATGTGCTAATTACGATTTAATACAAAGGTAACTGAACAGATTTGGGTGAAACTTTGCAGTAATATATATGTATAATCTTATACAACAGATCAACTAATAAAGTACAATTTTTAATGGTTTATTATAAATTTTTGTCATATTTATGTAAATTAAAAAATATATTGTCCGATTCTAACCAGACACAGGTGAATCAGCGATAATATTATTGTCCAAGCTTAAAGTATTACTCGTGTCATGTGGTATTAATTATTTAGACTTGAGCATTAACTTTGGCCCTCTCAAGTTATTTAGTACCTTTCTCATACCCCATGGAAACTGTCCGTCATCCCTAAATGCTAAATTCTAAATGTATAGATTTTAGTGTCACATATGATGTACTGTCTGTGTATTATGAATTTGTCATATAATATATCATCGTCGATGGTATAATATGAAAAAATGACAATTTATTTTACTACTTTACAAAAAGTATATTAATATCAAATAAATAATAAACTATAATTTAAAAATGTCAATAGAGTTAAATATAATATATCTAATGTGGAATGACATAGTGCGGCGTTGAGTTCCACTACTCAACACGTAAAGGCTCGAATTCGGTAGAATGTGTTCTCTTTGCCTAAGGTCTATTTTTATTTTTCTCTCTCAATATACATATATATATATATATATATATATATATATATATATATATATATATATATATATATATATATATATATATATATGCAATGTCTTAAATTCGCCGGTAAACTATATAACAAAGTATCTTAACTACTTTCTTTTTCCACCGTGTCATGCGTAAAAAAGCGTTACGCTGTTTCTTTAAACAGCGTATATGTGTACCTACATACAAACATATACAATACATTGTTAGAAAATTGCTAGTCTTAAAATGAAGAAACCCTTCTACGACATATTCTGCCTTTGATCTAAATTTAGGAACGTAACAAGTAAGTAAGGTTGCCATGACACCCGTCTGGAGCTGAGGCGCATTTGGCGAGGCACGCGCCTTTATGTCAAAAATTGTGGGTCAATGTTCCACTACTAGAAGGAAACAATTTCGTAATAGATATATCTACATATATATTTACTTGAGACCGGTCGTGGCGCAGTGTGACAGCGTCTGGCTGTAAACGCGACCAGTTGTGGGTTCGATCTCCACTCGGGGGTGTTATTATATTTAAATTATTTTCACTTCCTCGCTCTGGTAAATACAAAGTGTGGCGCTTAGTTCCACCACTCAATACGCAACGACTTCGGTAGAAAGCGAAGTATGGAGTGTCTTGACACTAGGTACTTTCTGTCTACCCTGCTATGCGGGATAAAAGCGTAAAGTTAAAATATATATATATATATATATATATATATATATATATATATATATATATATATATATATATATATATATATATATATATATATATATATATATATATATTTACTTGTTTGTCCTTATTTTTGGTCAGTAAGTAACTCAGTGGTTGTTATGTAAAGATATTATTAATAATAACAAGTTGGCTCGTTCAAAGCTATTAATTAAATAACTAATTATAGAAGGTATATTATATATTGATATTATCTTATATATTGATAAAAGTTTTGTTATAATATCCTATAAGCTTATAGTAAACTTGAGATCTTAGTAGCGCAGTATAGATACTGTAAAGTATATGACCATTAGAGTTCATGGTTCAAATTCCTTTCGGGGAAATATTTTAAAATTGTTTCCATTCCTCCGCTTTAAGAATGACAAAGCGCGGCGTTAAGTTCTACGTAGTGGACAATAGAATTTCTAGATCCCCTCTACCATCCTGCTATGAGGTGTTAAACGTGATGCTAATTCGAATATATAGTTATAACGGTGTTGAGTTGGTCACTTAGCACGCAATGTCTCGATTTCTGGCACAAAGCAGTCAATGTATTGTCCTAACACTAGGTTGTCTCTGTTTAACTTGTTATGCGGGAAAAGCGTGAAGTTGCTTTTTTTAGGAATACATACATGGTTAACAAAATTTGAACTCGTTACTGTAAGTCTCACTTTTACCTATACACTTCGATGTTTTTAACTGACTTTCTAAACCAAACTTAAAATATCTTTTTTTAATATATGTACACTGATTATGCCGAAAGTTTTGTACCGTTTTCCTTTTTTCTTTTTTATTTGACGCAACAAGGTTGCCATTCAGTCCCACAAAAGTTGTTTTCAGTTGAGCCCAGTACTTTTGATTTTATAATTTTCACGACTCTTTTTATGTATTTATTGCGAATCCTCCGACATTAGTGAACCGATAAGCGTTTTTTTATTTGAAAGAGCATACTTCGAAGCGCGACTCAAATCAAACTGGAAACAGTAGTAGATGAATTTTCGATTGAGAGGGACCTCAGACAAGGTGATCCGATTTCACCTAAATTATTTTCTACAGTTCTAGAAATGGTCTTCAGGAATTTGCCTAATATAAATGGAGAAAAATTTAATCACCTACGGCTTGCAGACGATGTTATCCTATTTTCTGAGACGCCAGAAAGCTTATAAGACATGCTCCATCAATTATCAGACGAAAGCGCGAAGGTTGGTTTAGGTATGAATACATCAAAAACGAAGGTGATGACAAATTCTGTTAAGAGAGACATCAGTATAAACGATGGATGAACAAGAATAGAGTACACCAACGAATATATGTGTCTAGGTCAGCTAATATCTATAAAATACACAATGCAAAAGAAATAGACAGCTGGAAACAATTCTGGGCGCTGATTGAGATCATGAAGAACAATATGCCCATCAATAACAAGAGAAAAATATTTAACTCTTGTATCCTCCCGTGTCTATCGTATGGATGCCAAACATGGGCCATTCATGACAAATTACTTAAAAAAATGCAAGTATGTCAAAATGGAATAGAAAGAAATGTGATAGGGATAAAAATAAGAGACAAGGTTACATTAAAAAATATAAAGAGCATTACTAAAATCAAAAATGTAAACACTACTTACAAAACTTTTAAAATGGAAATGGACAGGACACATGTTAGTGGATGGGCTAGTGAAGTAATAACTAGTAACCGAACAGTACCCGCGTGATAGTAGATGGCGCAAAAGTAGACCAGCTACACGTTGGAAGACGGTATAAAAAAGATATCTGGTCCAGATTGGACACGTACTGCTAAGCACCGAACAAAATAGAAAGTTTTTGAAAAAACGTATAAAAATTTGAACGCAGCGGGATTCGAACCCGCGCCTCTTGGATACCGTCCAAGCGCTCTGACCACTAAGCCATGCGTTCTACTACCAGCTGCGTCGAAATACGTAGTAGAAATGCGTAGTAGAACGCATGGCTTAGAGGTCAGAGCGCTTGGACGGTATCCAAGAGGCGCGGGTTCGAATCCCGCTGCGTTCAAATTTTTATACGTTTTTTCAAAAATGTTTTCTAATCCTAAGTGTGGAATAACACTTTAAAAATAGTAAATATTAAAATAGAAAGTTCTAGAGGAGGCCTTTGTCGAAAAGCAAGCTGATCAAAAGAAACCAGTAAACAATTTCTTGGATTTTAGTTAAATATTAAATTTTAGATTTGTATGTAATATAGTTTTAGATATGTAACCGTTTTCAGCAATAAAGACTTATTTATTTATTTATACTTTAAGGATGGTCTTACAAAAAATTGTTAAAGATCTGACGAAGATCCTTGGAGATACCGACGCAAATCTTCAATGAATAACAGTAAATAATTTGCGGTTGTTGGGATCGTTTTATATGTGTTTACCGTTCCATAATACATATTATTATTGGATATATACTTACAGCAGATCACTATTAAACCCTATATACCTATAAGCCACTGTATTCTATAACCATTACCCAAAGGATACTAAAATGTAAAAAATAAAATAAAACTACGTTTAAAAGACTTCAAAAACTGAAAAGTTAAAAATAATTTTATTAATTCTCGGGCCTCACGCAAGCAACCGAGAGTCTCACCCGGCTGGGCGGTTTGTCCGGGTAGCTGAAGCTACTCCCCCCGCATTCTTCCACTATCTCTGACGATAGTCCCGCATCAGAGCCGTCATATGGCACCTCCCGAAGATCCACTCATATTCATTTGTGGCGAACGAGACACATTAACAACACGGCTTGGCATCGATTTCAAGCCTATGAGTTGTTAACAAAACCAAATAATAGAAGTTAATTAATATCAGTTAACAAGAAATGCGCTTAAATTAAATCTTTATAAAATTATTTACTGTACCTTAAGGGTTTTTATGCAAATATTTGTAAATTATTACAATCATATCTTTCTATATTTTGCATCCAGTACTTATCACTATCTTTCAATTTGATACGGATACTTAGCTTTGTTACGTTAACAGTATAACGTCGACCCACATAGTCTGTACGTTATGAGTGAACATCTGAACCGATTCTGATATTTGAATATTCGCAAACTGATTGAATGACTTTGTGTAAAGGGGCTGAAATACATACAAAGGAATTTACGTCAGGTTCTAGCACTCATAGAATTTTAAACACTTAGTCACAACTGATAGAAAATCTTTTTTTAATTATATATTTATATCCAATTGCATAGAGCTCATATAATTGTGTATTAGAACTCAACATTTTCTTTGTCCTAACATAGTGCGGCAATGAAAAAGGCAGCTAAACGCTTCACTCTATATAACATGGTAGCCAGAGACCTAGACACTTTGTGGACTGGTTTCCGCCCTAAATAGTAACATTACGTACTAAGTGGCGAACTTAACGTCACGCTTTGTCTTACGAGTGAGGAGAAATAAGAATAGATTTTTAAAAATATAAAAATAATGATGAAAAATTTACAGTCAAATGCTGGCCTGCTTTGTCAAGATGGTTTCAATATAAAAAATGTTTCTTATATTTTCTTGTATCAAATCACATCAAATGGTAAAATAAATCAAGCATCTAAGCGTGGCAGATAATTATTAGATGTACTGATAAGAACCTTTACCGTAAATATCTCTTTAAGTGTGAATGAATTCGTTTGAGGACTAAATAGATTTTGAATTTCCGAATACTTGAGCTTCTTTGCCAAAGAGCTTAGTTATAACAGAATTGTGTCGCAAATTTGCAAATTACTGTACAAAGAGACGCAATAAATAAAACAGATTTTTGAATACACTTATAATAATATGATTTAAATGATAGCCCATATAGTATATAATATAGAGGCGATTGTGGTTCAGTGATAGCATTTGACAGTAAACACGATTGGTTATGGGTTCGATACTCACTAGAGGGAATATTAAATGTTTAAAAAAATACTTTCATTTCTCTGCTATTGTTGCCCCGCAATGTCTCGATTTCGGAAGGAAAGCAGTAAATGGAGTGTCCTGACACTAGATTGTCTCTGAGTACCCTGCTGTGAGTATAAAGCGTGATGTTGATAAAATAAACTTTCTTACACACTTGTTTATATCTTACAATAATTATTTAACAAAATAATGCGCCGTTTCACTTATAATGAAGAAAATTTTTGTGATAAATCAATCATATGTGTATACATTGAGCTTGTTGTTTCAACTTTCGAATAGAGATTCACGTATTGTAGCTAAAATCAATATCAACTAGGTTTTTCCTAATAACACAAATTTACTATTCTAAATTAATATTTTTTCAAATAATATTAAGTATTAGTAGTAGCCCTTATGACGAGTAAAATATACATTGCTCTAGCAAAACATTAATATAATATTTATTTACTTATTTAACTTAGTAATAAGATCTTTAGGGCGGTCGTGGTGCAGTGGCACAGTGTCTGACTGTAAGCGCGGTCGGTTGCGGGTTCGATGCTCATTCGAGGAAATGGTTATATTTTAATTGGCGTGGCGTGATGTTGATTTCCACCACTCAACGAGCAATGTTTCGAAGCTATAAAAAGTTAGATCTTTGATTTTTGCGATTTGCTATGTGCTTTTATTTTCTCGAAAGCAGCGCTCAGAACATCGGATTTTCTAAAGAGTATTTTCAACTACTACAATATAGGCGATCAAACCGTTAAATTAGTATCACTTACAATTATTTTGTTGTATTTTTTTGTATAAATAAATTATTATGAAAGTATTTGAGGATTATTTAGAGGCTGGTCGTGGCGCAGTGGGACAGCGTCTGAATGTAACGCGATCGGTTGTGGGTTCGATCCCCACTCGGAGGAGTGATTATATTTCAATTATATTCACTTCTTCGCTCTGGTAAGACAAAGTGCGGCATCGAGTTCCACCACTCAACACGCAATGTCTCGAATTCGGTGGAAAGCGAAGTACGCAGTGTCTTGACACTAGGTACTTTCTGTCTACCTTGCTGGGCGGGATAAAGCTAAAGGTGAAGCTAAAAAAAAACTAGAAATGGATCTAAATTTTTTTCTCCATTACTTAACATATAATTTTCCAATTTAATGACACAATCATTATGTGTTTTAAGTACTTTAATAATACCAAAGATAATGAAATGATAATTGACTACGATACCTGAATTTTCAATCAGTTCTACCACTTAAGTCCTGTAGATGCCTCTAACACTCCACTGCTAATTGCTAATCAGTTGAGTTGTCAAGTTGGAACTTGATGACGCTTTGAAGAGCGTTAGTCTTTCTACACTAATGTTACAAATTCACTCTGTCGACTTATGTATGTGTATACCTATGTGTAGTTTAAATGGGAAACTTATGTTTTAGTGGTTCCCAGTTTGAATTCATCTTGTGTAAATCTAAATATTTTCATTCATTTTTAAATTTAAGCGAATTGACACATTTATATAAATTATTTTTTCTATTGAACATATAAAACTAAAAAAAGATTTCTAGTCGATATCATATATCCTCAAAAGTTGTATTTGATTTTTTTTTATTCTAATTATATTGAGAGACTAGCCATATTTTCCTTAGTAAATCGACACCTAATGCCATCAAATATTGTGTTAATAAGAAATCCGACGTAAACTTTTGTCAAATCAGATGTGGAATTCGTATGTACTACTGCAATTGCGCCTATTTAAAATGGATACAGAGTCAAAGCGTAGATCAAATCCTAAACATCAGATAATCATAAAAAGTTTGCAGGCAATTTTATTATATTAAGCGCTCTTGGCTCGCATCGCGTAATATCCTCTTAATATTAAAAGTTTATCAATTTTCTTCTAGAAAGATAAACTGTTTAAAGATTTTGTTTTTCTTTTGAAATCATTTTGCGTTTTAGGTAAGAAAGTATCGAAGCTACAACCTTTTTGATACGTACGCTTAAATCTATAGCAAATATTGTTATAAACCATTGTGGCACGATGGATAAACTGCTTGTGGGTTCGATTCCTAAGATTATATTTAAATAATGTTCAATTCTCGGCTGTGATAAAACAAAGCGCGGCGTCGAGTTACGCTTTTGCAATGTCGCAGTACAATGTCCTAAATTTGAGCGGAAAGCGGTGAAAATAATATGACACTAAGTTTTCTCTAACTACCCTCCTGTGTTGGATAAATCGTATAGCTGTATAGTGAATATTATCCTATGTATGTTAGATTAAAATTATTACAAATAACGGTTTAGTTTGCAACAATATATTTGCAAAAGCAATATTGACATTATATAAAACCATGTTAGTATTCTCTGTATACATATAAAGCTAGTCAAAACAAAATTATTTTATGATGTATATACGAGTATGTTCGTGTATTATGAATTCATTAGTTATTATTTCTCTGTTGAAGTATTATTATATTCTAGTTAAATGTAATAATTATTTTATATTATAAAAAATAGTTTGAAAATGTATTTAAAACGAATATGCTTGAATAAATGTTTTAGCTTTTACCTGTGTTTTATTAAAACGCGCATTAAATAAATACGCTTTATTAGGGATAGTCAGTATTTTTGGTTGTGATGAATTTATTACACTTAAAAAGATGACAATCATAATATTTAAATTATATGTTCAAACTTACACAAAATTAGATTTCTCTTGGTAAAAGCTTGAATTGTATTACATTTACCAGTAATAATTTACCAGTAGCAATTTGTTTGTAATTATTTTTGCAGTATGACCGCGTCTAACGGTTGTGGTCGAAGGAATGATTATATTTTAAAATTTGTAATTTTTTGTTCAATACGCAATGTCTTGATTTCGGTCAACGGAATGTGTTGACACTAGGTTGTCTCTGGCTACTCTGCTAAGCGGGTTGAAACTGCTTTTTTTGTTTTAATATATTTATCCTAAGATAACTAGCAATACCCAATTTAGCCTACAAAGTTTGTAAGCGTTTTTAATTGGCTCATATGAAATACTGTCAAATACAGATGTTAAAAGTTGGTTTTCAAACCTTAAATTTTAATTGCGTATTTCAATATTTTAATATTTAATTATTTTTGCTTTAGATTAAGTAATATTCCCTAAAATTTGACCCATAACCAGGGTTTGGATTCCAGGACATTTTGAATCCCCGGGAATATCGAGTCCCTGGAATTTTAGACCAAGACTAGAGACGAGACAAGATTGTTGATTGTCTTAGTTAGATTGTAGTTATGGCAACAAGAAAAATGTTATATGATTATAATCAAAGATAACATATTAAAATCACTATAATAATAAATTTATTAAGAAATAGTATGATTTTTGGCTATGTTTTTATATTTATAAGATTTGAGTGATATATTTAAAAAAGAACTTGTATGTAATTAATATAAATATACAAAGCAATTGTTACGAATGAAATTGACTTTAAAGATATTTACTATTTTTAATTCACTTAACCATAAATGAACCCAATTAAAATTCTTCAAAAATTCTAAACCCAATTAAATTTCTTAGATTGCAGGCTATTTCGTTTTTAGTCAGACGGACATAAATAAATATTCAGTACTAACTTTACATATTCTTTAAGCTTATAATAATGTAACTAATGCCCTTACACCCATTTAGAACCCAAAACCTTATTATAAAACATATGAACTAACTACAAAACCAACAAGTAGTAATTTGATCCGTAAGTTAAACTAAGCGGTACCCGTGTGTTACGTTTAAGCACGTTTCTCATTATCACCGGCGACGTTTTATGACTAACATGAATGGCAGATACAGAAGCCTCTCGCTTAATACTTCTTAGAAATGTTTAACTAGTTCTTATATATTCTATACGTATATTATGGTATATATATATATATATATATATATATATATATATATATATATATATATATATATATATAATGGTATATATATATATACCAAAAGCAATTAACTGTAGAACTTTGTTCTTTAATTTCCTACTACTTAAAAGTAACATATTTAACATATGTCGATTTCTGGAAGAAAGCACTTAACGTAGTGTCTGTACACTCGGTGGTCTTTGATTACGCTGCAATGTGGAATAAACGCGTGAAGCAGGTTTTCTACGTGGTCTATATGGAAAAACAAAAAATCTATATGTTTTATAATAATACATTAAAAATACATTATATTATTGAAATAAATAATACAAACAACACCATGTGTTTCACATACGGATTATAATAAACCAAGTTATAATAAAAACTCAACACGCAATATCTCGATTTCGGGAGGTAAGTAGTCAAGGGAGGGTCTTGACACTAGGTTGAAGTAGAAATAAGTGAAGCTGTTTTTATATGGAAAAAGTTTAATTAAGTTAAAGTGTAACGTACTTGTATATCGATTAAGAAACAAATTAAAATGAAAATAAAAATTGCTTTAATAAATATGCGTGGTGCCTTATTGTTCTATATAGCAATGACACGACATTGAATGTTTTGAACCCATTTTACTACACGTAATTTTCTTTTTTAAAATGAACAAAATTTATAAAAAAAAATTACAGTGAAACTTATCTTTGATCTTTCCATCGCGTGCGCACTAACACGCAATGTCTCTATGAAATTTTATGTGAATATAGGAAAAAATGAAGCCGTTCTGATGCAGTAGTCAAGAGTTTCATTGTACAAAATGAATATGGGTTCCACTCACACTCAGGGGATGATAATGAGTCTATTTTCTGAGTGTCAACAAAACGTAACTAACGTTAAAAGAAAGGAAATATCATTCTTCGCAAAATCTACTTTTTAATATAACACTTCAACCTCTTTCTTAAATTAAGGGGTTAGAACATAAGTTTCAATTATGATATTTAACAATAGACAGAAATAAATAATTTTTCAAATCATTATCTTCTATTCTACACATTTAGATATGAAATCGCAAACTTGCGTGTTGACATTAAAAAAGTTACAACGTTTTCAAGGTTGCCTATTTCCTATTACTCCTTTCCTAGTACTCTAATTATTTACCTAATGTCTTGTAATGTATTTTCACTAAGATGAGTTATTCAAGAGGTTACAGGTTCAAATTACATAGATATTTAATAAATTAATATGTTTTCTATCAACTGAGACGCTATCGCGGCGCAGTGGAAGTACGGCTGTAATCAAAATGGAATATTGCGTTTGAATTCGATTTGTATTCGCAGAAATTACTAATATTTATGTTTGCTTGCTTTATTTTCGTTTGCTTGATTGGTAAGATAAAGGGAAGCGTTGAGCTCCGCTACTCTATCTGGATTCGGGAAAGTGGAAAAAGGAATCATTTAAATTTTTTATGGATACATTTGTGAAGTTGGTGTTGGTTAACTTATTATTTGTATGGCCTCGGTTGCTTTATATATAAATTAGTGTAAGAAAAACGTAGCAAGATATCACTGTTTTCTACTTCACGCTCGTAAACCATTTTATCATTAATTCTAACGCCGCGCTTAGTTTAAGCAGATTAGTCAAATTAGAATATGTTTGAATAGATGTAAAATTAGCCCGAAACTGTTTCTAATTTTTTTTCTGTTCTTAAACATATTTCATTATATAATATTCTAAAACTATTAAAAAAGTCGTATATATGACAAGTCGATGCCAAAAAATAGGATGTATTTTGAGAGATATTTTCCTGGTCCAATTTAGCTGCCGGTTCAATATACCATACTGTACTATATATTGGTCAATAGGTACTATATCTACAAAGTGTACAAAGTGTCAACGTAAATTATACTGAGGGAACATTGAGAGGCACCGGTAGGCGACAGGTGTTGATATAAACCATGAATAAATAAAGGAGTTAAATTGTAAATCCTACCCTTAATTAACCATTTGAAACAACAAACTTGTTTGTGTGAAACTTTGTGTAAAAAACGTATACGGGATATGGATTAATAAAGAAAACAACATTATATTTAATGGATTAAATCTCTACGAGATGCATTGAGAGATTTTGTGTGCCATTTTGCGGAACATAACACCGCATCTTGTTTAGTGAAAGTAAGTAAAGTACTATTATTATAAATATACATAGCTTTCCTATTAAAATTGAAATTACAACCCTTGTATTCAATCAGATGTATTCAAGTGTCCAAAAATCACTGATGTTCATATGACCGCAATTTGAAACAATTATAACAATGAAACAATCAACGCATCAATGCCAATATTCTTCCAAAAATGAAATTTGAGACGAATCCATTAAGATCATGTTAGTAAGCAGACATTTTTTACTTTTCTTAGTTCTTAATAAGTAAAGGTTAATAAATTATTTTTAATTACTATTATTTATGCATTAGGATCTAGGACTTTACCTTCATGATTTAAATCCGACTGACCTTTATAGTTTAAATCCGACTGACGATCTGATATTATCATAGAGCTGATAAGTAAAACCCATAGAAAAAACTCAATCTAAATAAAATATAGACATATATTTTATAGGATTCAATGATAATTGAATTGTTAACATGATACGTGGGCGTTAAATAATGTTACAATATGTTTTAGATTTATTGCATTTATGTGATTTACAATATACATACAGTATATAATTTCTTCATATATATATATATATATATATATATATATATATATATATATATGTTGTCCATGTATATATACATATATAAGAACCTAAGCAGAATGACCACCTGGCCGACGCACGCGCCGTTATCTTTGTTTAATATTTAGCTCGAAGCCGGCTGTAAACAATTCGGTGTGTGGTCTGAAATGATTATAGTAACTAAATAAAGATCAAAAGTAAAAGTAATATTAATGTTATGAAGTAATATTTTCTAGTGTTTCCTAGTAAGTACTTATAATTTAATTATGTAATTTAATTTTTTTTTCGTAATATGACGGCGTAATTAAAGAGGATGTAGAGATGAGCCATTACTTGGATTATTTCCGAATAATCTTCTGGTAGCAGAAATTTGTAAAAAACTCTCTACAGAGATGCTAACAACGTAAATAAGTTGTAACAAAACGTATAAGAATTTCGATGCAGCTGGTAATAGAACGTATGGATTAGCGGTCAGAACGCTTGGATGATCTCCAAGAGGCGCTGGTTCGAATCCCACATTTTTTAAAAACGTATAAAAAATTAAACGCAGCGGGATTCGATCCCGCGCCTCTTGGATACCGTCCAAGCGCTCTGACCGCTAAGCGATGCGTTATACTACCAGCTGCGTCGAAATTCTTATACGTTTTTGTTACAACTTATTTATGTTGTTAGCATCTCTGTAGAGAGATTTTTACAAATTTCTACTACTTAAAGATTATTAAGAAATAATCGTTTAACAAGAGAGATTGCTATTATATTTTGGTACACGGAAATAGATTTTAAATTATTTTAATCTGATTAAATATTAGATTCAATTCTTAATTTCATGTTTTATGTGTATCTCGTTTATTTTCATTTCTAATGAAGTGTTTTTTCATAAAGTTTTAATAAACTTTTTTTTGTTATATTATCTACAGGATATGTTAAAAAAAATGGTTAAACTCATCTACTTTAAATATATTAAATATGAAAGATTTATTACCTGACGTTTACGCATCGAATAATGTATTCGAGTTCAATATCCGATATCCGATGATACTGTATTGACTTGTTGTTTCCGGTACCTATAGATAAAGGAATTTCCTCTATAAATTCCGTCGAAAACGTGTATGTATCGATGCCATCAATCAATAATCTCGTTACGTACATTCAAAAATGTATTCAATAAATTTATTTATATTGCACTTTTAACTTTAATAGATATCTCGATGATGGGTAAACAATGCGTTGCCTTAGTAACGTGTGTGTTTTTTTAGCTTCACGCTTTTACCCGCATAGCAAGGTAGACAGAAAGTACCTAGTGTCAACACACTCCGTACTTTGCTTTCCACCGAATTCGAGACATTGCGTGGTGAGTGGTGGAACTCAACGCCGCACTTTGTTTTTTACCAGAGCGAAGAAGTGAAAATAATTTAAATATAATCACTCCCTTGGGGATTGTTGGTGAGGATCGAACCCACAACCGATCGCATTTACAGTCAGACGCTGTCACACTGCGCCACGACCGGCCTCAACGTGTGTATCACTTTATATATATATATATATGTGTCAAACTCATGGTGTTTCATTAAATTTATTAATCTAATATTTTTGTGTTATTTTGAAAAAAAGCAATAATATTCTGCACTCCTTCTCTTTATAAACTACAACTAGACCAAATTTCATACTCCTCAGTTCGCGCTATTTTGGTAAAAAGAGGTATAAAGTTTCACGTAATAATATTTTGATTACTTAATATTATCATTGGTAAATAGCTTTTTATGACCTCCATTAAGTGAATTTTAATGTTGTAGTCGTTTTAGATTTTTTAAGTTACCTCCTACGTTATTGGATACGTTAGCTAATTAAAGTTTTACTACGGAATTGTTGCTTCAAACAGAAGTAAACAGTAAATTCGTTCATTGTATTATAAGCAGTCAACAGTCTTTGTCTTGACATTAGTCTCTGACTTCTCTGCTATGCCAGATTAGGTATAAAAAATGTTCGAATATATTTTTTGTAAAAAACTAAATATTTAAATACATTTTTCATGACTCACAATTTGCACCTCAAAATATAACAGATAGATAAAACTACTTTAACGTTTTTATTAACACGCGTACCACATTGCAGCAAGGTGGGGCAAGGTGGGATATCTGCCCTACCTTTAGGTCAAATCAGTTACTGTGATAAGAGACATCCAACTCATAAGTCTCCTTGAAACAATTATTAACAGTATACTAGTCAGTTCCGTAGGTGTTCATGTTATAAAGATGCCAATTGAGTAATTCGCATTAGTAATCCATGTTACCTAAGTATATCACTACATATAAAAGTGCATATAGAACTACCATGTGGTTAAGTGTCTTATTTCAATTTAGTTATTTTAATATATTTGTATATATGAATTATTTGTAAAAAGATATGACCATTCTCCGCTCGCTCTTTACGTGAATTTTGCTATACTAAATTAAAGGCTCCTTTGTCCGTATAATTTTCGTTAAAAGCAATTCATATTTATAATAAAAGATTTTATATTTATTATATCGTATTAATATAATAATTAAGTTTTATATTCTTATTAAAATATATTTTCCAGCCCATTTATAATCTGTTTTAACTTTGATACTATTAAAGTTTATATTATACTTGTATTAATCTACACGCAATTCTTAAGCGGGGTTTCAGCAAAATATTAATTGAAATCAAATAAATAATTTCGCACAACACTGCACTGCAATGCGGATCCCATATATTTTGTATCGGGAGAAGATCGATTTGTCCTCAAAACGCTGCATGCTTCGAGTAAAGTTTCCTTTTGAATTCCAAAATTTCTAAGAATTCTAAAATCATCAACGTTGCTAAGATACCGAAGTCTTAAGGTATATTTATTTGGTGTACAAGGTAGGTGACGCAGTAAAGCGCGTATTGTATTACAGTTACACCTAGTTCCCCTGGGGTAGTCAGAGACAACATAGTGTCAAGACACTCTTGACTGCTTTTCGATTAATTCTATATAGTTGTCACAAGTAAGACAATATCTGAGAGACGTGAATATATATATACATACATATACATATTCATAAATAAATTTAATAATATAAAACGTAATTGATGATTATTTAACTATCTGTTGAAATGTAAATTTAAATCAATATAATCTAGTATTAAATCAAAGCAATGACTCTTATCACTAGATTTAGAAACCAGACGCCTCACCCAATAACACTCATATGAAAGCATCAAAGTGAGTATTTGCATCTATTTCACAAAGCGCTCGCTTCACGAAGCAGGTCAGTCAGCACTTAGTTTCTACTACAAGAATATTTAGTAATAGATATCGTATATTCTTCTACTTCTATTACGCTGCAAAATAGTTAATTAAGTTATATATCTTTCCGTTTGTGTGTGTTTTCAAGTAGCGACACGCTTTTCATTTTGAAAAGAGTCAGATATCAAGACACTTGTTTTCAATTTCCACCTCCAGTCCGTTTTAAGTGGCGGAACTAAACGCTGCTGCTTCTATTATCAGAGTAAGGGAATGAAAATAATTTAAACAATAGTTATCTGTATAACTGAGAGAAGTAAAGTGAATTGTAACTACAAGTGAAGTGAATTATAATAATATATTTTACTTGAATTTATAACAATTTCTTTTAAAATATATGAAATATTTTCGTTATGCATGTTATACTATTTCAAGCTTTACCTACCATTAATCCATTTTTCAAACGTATTAGTAATATTAGTTAGAGTAGCTAATTGCGATATATTTTATCACCATTAATTTTCACATTTGTATTTTAATGTAGTTTTAATCGTAGAATTTGTTATAATTTTGCTTTATTTACTAATATTTATATATATTTATTTATGTTTATGCATTTTTCAGCAGGGGGTGCAAAGTGGTCTCAAAAAAGTCGGTCTGGCGATGCTGAGTCTCTCTATGTCGATTGATGATAAACACAAAGTCAGTAGTTTGTGTGAGGCATGTTTATTAATGTCATTTTGTTTTGAACTGACCATCCACTCTATATGTATGTATTCTATTCATTAGTATTGTATAAATATAAAATTATTTTTTACTATTATTTTTTTAAATAAAGGTTTTGTTTTGAAGGGCTTTGTTTTATATTAAGTTAGTTGAAGTTCAAGTTCGTAGTAGTAATTTTTGGATTCTTGAATAGTCATTTTTATATGCTTATAAGAAAAAAAGGTTAAATTTAGTAATTAATTCAGCGTAGTAGGCAAAAGACTCAGCAAAGAAGACTAAGGTCAATTTATAATACATATTTACACTTTAAGTGGAAAAACATACTTACTATTTAATAATTTATATTTGATTGTTTGGTGGATGGTTAGGTTGTCGATCTTTGTGTTCAAGGCATGTTTAATATAATTTATATGTCAATTGGTTGGTTTGAAATGTTTCATTATATGGAATTTGGTGTTATTTGACTTATCTGTATATCATTAGCAATTACTAATGTACATACACTCGCATGTTAATTCATAGATACGTTTTATAAAACGATTTAGTAACAAAATTGAATTACGCTATTACGGTATATGCCCAATGTGTCAAGTTCTTTCTTCTTTTTAGTTTTACACATTTATTTTGAATAGCAAGGTTAACAGGAAGTACGTAGTATCTACACATTTCGTAGTCCGCTTTCCGCCTATTTTTAGAAATTCCGTAAATAGTAGCGGAACTCAACGCCGCGCGAGGTCTTGCGAGGTCGAAGAATTGAAATTAATATAATCCTTCCCTGGAGTGGAAATCGTGCCCACAATCAATCGCGTTTACCAGACACTGTCCCACTAGGTCACGATTGGTCCGTGTCAAGTTGATGTTGTAATAAGAGACCAAGCGCCCATTTGTAGATAATTCATTGAACAATTCAAAGTTCTTATTTTAGTACATCAATTAGAATAAACTTTCTATGGTTTTCTATATCTTTTATACAGACATGTTGGATTTATTTTTGCAAACGTTTAATGCTAATTGCACGTTTATTGTGTGTCTCTACGCAATTTGGTGTTGAAAGTCTATTAATAATAATAATGCCTTTTGTCTAATTAGACAGATCGTGGACTTCGTCACATTACGAGTAGCGAAGAACAAGATACCGTATCCTACTTATAATAATAAGATCTTTGATTTTAGTGATTGTTATACATTTTAAATGAAACTATTTTAAACAGATTAATCGCGTATATTTTAGTATTCGATTAATCCATTTTACATGGTTTCATACGCGATTAATTCGTTTAAAATAATTTAATTTAAAATACCTTATAATAAATTTTATATGAATATCTTCCTCGTGAACCGACCTTGGATGCCAATGTAAATTTAGTTTACATGCGCATAGTAAATGGTGTTAAATATGCGATAAAGCTTTGAATTATAGCGTCTATACCCATAGAGGTAAGAACCTCATGTAATTACATGTACCCGAGAGGTTTGACAAGGACGTGCCATATCTGCTTGACATATTTACAAATTGTATTAGAGAAAATGTGTGTGTTGCTGATAAAAAAGTTGATTAAAAATTAGGTTTCAGAACATTTTGTCTGTAAAGAATATATTATGAGCACAAAAATGTTATCGTGAAGCAATAGGACAATTTCATAGTATAAGCGGAAACAGGTTTGAACCCTTCTTGCTTTTTTTTTACCTTTACGCTTTTTATCCCGCCTAGCCGGGTAGACAGAAAGTACCTAGTGTCAAGACACTCCGAACTCCGCTTTCCATCGAATTCGAGACATTGCGTGTTGAGTGGAGGAACTCCGCTCGGCACTTTGTCTTACCAGAGCGAGGAAGTAAAAATAATTTAAATATTATCACTCCCCTGAGTGCGAATCTCAATGAACTACCTTATCACGAATTATTTTTTATATGGTATGGTAATTTAAAATTATTATTGTTTTTCTTCACTGACAATTCTTTTCGGCCCGAAATCGAGAAATTGTTTATTGAGTGTCGAACTCAACGAATAAGTAGTTAACGAAGTGTCTTGACACTACGCGAACCTGCTCTTCTTTGATACGACAAAGATTGGCCAAAAAGTAGAAAATGATAGAGTCAACGGGTGCTTCTCACGTCTTTTTCTATGATTTCTTTAAATATATAAATGTGTTCAGATTGTCATACCTGACCCAACCTGTTGATACCGGGACGATCAGGACAATGAGAAAATAGATTAAAATGTATATTCCCCTTAACAGGTAGTTAAAAGGAAGACACATGTATGTATTCGGTTTGCGATGGATACAAAAAATAAAAGTATCATTTGTTAGCAACTCTTGTGCGTAACGAAGGACTAGCGGGCTACTAACATTATAAACACACGCACGAGTAAAATTTAATTATAAATTTATTTACTTATTTATATTTTCCTATCTATGTATATATATTGGAAACATAAGATAATTTTATGTTCATCCGTCTGCACATTTTTTGTAAATAAAGATGTGGATATATTTTACTAATTAAATTTTTATATATATATATATATATATATATATATATATATATATATATATATATAAATATATATATATATATATATATATAAATTTAATGTAGGGGAATTGAACCCCCGCCTCTTGTAAATAGTCTCAGCGCTCTAACCGCTAAGCTATACGAAGAAGAATGAAGAATGTTTACATTAACGGATTTTTTATATATTTTGTAAAAATGGTTCAAGAATTTTCTTTCACCTATTGTTATAATGTAATTCCAATTTAAAACACGTTTTACGATTACGTTAAACGATTCTCGTTTCGAGAAAATGAAGATATTTTTTAAGGAATAAACTTTAATATATGCTTAGAAAGTACTTGTAACCGATATTCTATTTAAAATCAATTTATTCAAGTATACTCGAAGAGGTTACTAAGAGTTTTCCTACGAAATTCGATTTCTTCACTGCTCCTTTATTATGTAAATCAGTATTGAGGACTAATAGCATGCCATACAACTTGACTAGAAGTGGAGGCGCGGAAAGCTTTTGCGTGTGACTTTTTTATACTAGATGGTTTATTATGAATTTTGATTTTACTGTACGGTTACAGTGGCTGAGTTTAAATTCGAATTCTATTTTAACTTCACGTTACTTCTATGCCCGAGTAGACGCATCTTTTAAACAGTGTGTTGAGCTACAGAACTCAATACCGTGTTTTTTCTTAGCCGTATAGATCGTCGAATTGAGCAGAATTAAACACATTGCGTGTTAAGTAGTGGAACTCAACGCTGCGATTGGCCTTACCAGACCCAGGAATTCAATATAATTTAAATATAATCATTCGCTCGAATGGGAATCGAATTCACTACTGATCACGTTTACAGTCAAACGCTGCACTGCGCCACGACCGGCCTCTAATCTAGAAATTCTTTTTCCTTTAACGTACAAAAAATCGTACTTGTTATTGATTTTCTATAAAATAAAACTGCAATCCTCCTTTTAGATCATGTCAGCTGAGTTTAACGGAATGTAGAACGGTGATTGCTTCAATTAAATGGAGATTATCGATATGTTTCATACAAATGTAAAAGCGAAATTAAATTTTTAATTAATAGATTTGCTACGTTCAAGTCATTTACAAAATTAATATCAAATATAAATTCTATTATTTTGTTATTCTCATATGAACTGTTTTCTAGCATTGTATAATAGTTTAATTACACCACAGAGACGTCAATCAGATTTTAATTGACGTTATTATATATATGATATCAGACTAACTAAATATGAAAATTTCAATAATTACACATTAGTAGGCTCTAATTATATAAAATATTGCTTTCAATAAACAAAATGATATCATCTGTATAATATGAAGGTATCAACGAATGTTTAATTAAAAATATAATAGAAATAGATAAAGAAATACGGAAATATTTTCCGTTTTTATTGTTAATTAATGATATTTTTTTAGCTTCACGCTTTATCAATAGCGTGGTAGTAAGAGACAACGAAGCGCTAAAAGCTACGGTCCATGCATACTTCTTTCGCCTCGTCCACAGTCATCAATCCCTTTATACATGCCCTTCGTGGGGTCCTCATGTTTGTTACCTGATCTCCAGTGTCACTTGGTACTGTGATACTCTCCGCATATCAATTGTTCCAGAAACCAGAATCACATTCTTCGTATGTAATCCATTTTTATATTGATTTTAACAAAATATTACAGCTCATAGAAATATTAATCCGATTCGATGTCGTACACAATTTTAATTAAGAAAGTTAATCTTAGCGGGTAATTCAAAACATATGAATTATGATGTAAGTTTTCTACACGTGGATTGATTTCGCGATGCTAGTGCGGCCATGTCAGTAGCGGTTAATTTAGCTACTACTTCTTACTGCAATAATGAAAGTGTAGCTTCAAACCATTATAGATCCTGGACTCTAGGGTCGTGGCGTAGTGGCGCGATCAGATTCCCATGCAATGTCTCGAATTTGGTGGAAAGCGAAGTACGTCTTGACACTAGGTACTTTTTGTCTACCTTGCTATGCGGGATAAAAGCGTGAAGCTAAAAAAAAGAAAAAAAAATAAATAAAAAAGGTTCAACGTAAGAAAAGGCATGTACCTGTGTCCATAGTATATTAAAAAAAGCATACTTTACAACAATTATTTTATGCAGTTTCACGCTTTATCCCGCATAGTAGCGTAGTTAGAGTCAACCTTGTGTCAAGACTCTCCGGTGTTGGTTTTCTGTCCAAAGTGAAGACATTGCGTGTTGAGTGACAACTTTAAACAACATTTATATAAATGATAAAAAAACCTTTTTTTAGCTTTTAACAGTTTCGGTCATCTTTAAAATCTTTTAAATGTTGACAGCTATCTTTAAAAGTATTGACGTAGCATTAAAAATATTAATATATTGCAGCGCAGTGGGACAGTCTGACTGTAAACGCGATAGTTTTGGGTTCAACAGCCGCACAGAGCACTTTGTTAGACTTTATTAAATTTAATTATATTGAAATTACATTAAATTTCCCTCTTCTCTTAAATAAAACACGACGTTTAGTTTCTTAACTCAACATGCAATGTCCCGAATTGGAGCAACAAACGGTTATTTCCTACCTATACCTATTCCATTATGGGGAAGAAAAGCGTAAAGCCATGTATAATCCCAAGAGTGTTTTACAAAAGATAGCGTAATGCCTGTTTCTTGAATCATTTTAATGTAAACCACGCGCGTTTAATGGCATAATAATTCATTTCGTATAGCAACAGTATCTCATTACTGCATGAGAAACATATGCCGCGAAGCATCGCTACACGACTCCGTGTATTTATAAACGGCTAAAAGCATAATTATGTCACACTATATCATTATCACTAGATAATTACTAATACAGCCTATATATCATATTACGGTCTAGATCTAATATTTAATCTAGATTTGTAGATATTAGATATGTGTACATTTTGTTGACAATAATTACTAAATGCTCAATCTATATATGTAATAAAAATATACTTGATAGCTGTCTGTGCAGAGAAGGTATAATTTATACGAGAAATTAAAATTGGGAATGTTTTTAATTTTTTTTACTGTTTGTCTGTATGTTTGTCAGTGCGTTTGGGCACGCTAATCTCGGAAACGGCACAACTGATTTAAATATATTTTTCGGTATTTTATTTTAAATACTTAGTATTTGTTTTATTTCACTAGGTTCATAAATAATAAAGTCATAATATATTAATCTTAGCAATTTGAATGACAAAATTATAGCAAGAGTCTACGTAAGCAAAGTTGCAGGCATACACTAGTATATAAATATATTGTTAAAAATATAGCTAAGTCCCAATGCCGCAACCACACAGTTAATTGGATAATAATAACTTTATATATATTTTTTTCGCGTATAATTGCGCTTAACCACAGACCTGATCAAGAAATGTAGAATATGTTCGTTCATTATTTTTTTAGCTTTTTGCTTTATTCCTGGCGGTAAAGCAAAAAGCCAAACGCTACTGTCCCTGCATACTTCTTTCGCATTGGTTAGTTATAAACTTAAATAAAAATAAAAATATACTTATTCATACATGTCATAAGTGCCCTTTGGGAGGTCCTCATGGTTTTTACGTGACCTTCCTAAAGTATCATTGATAGAACGTTTTTCTTTGTATATTATGTACAAATAGCGTTTTGCTGAATTTAATTAGATGAAAGTATAATAGATTCCTAAAGATGATAATTTCTATCTAAATAAGTAGGTATTTCGTATTTATCAACGTATTATAATAAGTAGGTATTTCGTATAACTATGCCTCTAAATGTTCTCAATTCAAAATCTCTTAATATATTTAAAAAACTATTAAGAACCCATATATTAGATGATTTCACTGATACTGTTTAATATCACTACTGTTTATTATTTGTAATATCTTAATTGTAGTTATAATTTTAAAATTTCCTTTGTAAGCGAACTGTGTTCTTTTTGGAAATAGACTTCTTTAAACCTAAACCTAACTGGTCAGGACCCGAATACTTAGGCAAGTCCCTTATATTGTTCCTAGTTGCGCGCTGGGCAAGGGCATGCCTGCACTATGAATCCTTCGAATACAAAGATGTTCAGTTAAAACCCATTAGAAACATCGTCCAGTATTTTCATTTCAATGTAAAATTTATTTATTATGACTTTCTAAAAGATGTTTCTTTAACCTTGAGTAAATATCTCGTGCGCTTGCCTTTCCTACTTTATTTATAGATTATTTACTTTCAAATAAACAAGTCTCAAATATATGTGCAGTTTGAAGCGGCATCTGTACATCTGCTTGATAGTTAATTTATGAAGACTAATTATTAATGTTGGATGGATTGTAAACGGAACGTGTCTATGTATACGTAACCGTATCGTATCGTCTGTCTATTGATTTTATGGAATGTATTATTTCTGAGTTCATATTTTTAAAACAAGATATTTATTTAGATTGGAAACTGTGATTTAAAAATGATATAGATTTTTTGATTTGACGGAAATCGGCTTATAATGTAGTTTCTGATAAATTGCTTTAGTAAGTCGGAGACAAATTAGTGTCGAGACCCTCCGTTGACTGCTTTCCACCCGACATCGAGACATCGCGTGTCGAAATTTTAATTATATTCATAATATTATAGCCTAATGTATTATATTACTATGTATATCTAATATTTGATCTAGATTTATTATATGAGATATTAGATATACATATGTACATTTCGTGACCATATTGACTAAATGCTTGATTGATATGGATCTCAATCTAGGTAAATATATACATATAAATAAAAAATATATATTTTAATGATAATATCTATTTAGTATATTTTGTTTTTGATATAATATAAATTTAATTTTCCATCTTTTGAGTAATACAGTTCAAATCCAATTAAAATAAAAAACCAAATAAGTTTTTTGTTGTTCAGTACAAGTAAGAAGTAAGGTGCTAAAAATTAATTATATTTAAAACATTTTATCTAAGAAATTAATTAATTAAAATTTTGTAATTATTTGTAATATAATCTAACTATAACAAAGTTCAAGAATTTATTTTAAGCCAGAAAAGCTTCTGTAGATAGGGTATTATATTCTGCAAAGCAGTCCCGAAACTGTCGTCCAAGGTTAACCTAAAGCAAATTACTTAATTACAAAATATGTATAAAGGTCAAAATGTAGAAAGATAATTTTTTATAGTTTTACACTTGTGGCGGAACTTAACACTGCGTTTTGTTCTAATTGATAATTATGGGAAAAAATAATTTACGTATAATAATTTAATTTCGAGTTGGTATTGAACTCATAAGCTTTGATTTTTTAGTTAGACATTGTCCCACTGCGCTACAGGCCTCATGAAAGTTAACGATGATTTCTTTTCCTTTTCATTGCTATAGAGCGGGGTCTAGGTGCCTGAGAATTACTTTTTCAAATCTATTAAGAAAATTTTAAAACGGAAAATTACATTTTTAATTAGTTTACCTTCAGTACAAGGTTTATCCATTAAGTTAAAAGTTGTAAATTGTATTATTATTAACTTTTAAATTAACTTTTAACGAACTTTCCACTACTCTGTTTGCTTACATCTTTTTAATATTAAATTATATGTAATTATTATAATGAATTCAAAAAACTATCATTTCAGCGGCACTCAGACACGTTAATTAGTATTTTAATGAAAATTAACAATACCGAGTACCATCGAGTACAAAAAGTTATTTGTTTATAAAATTTATTGCACGCTTTATCAGCTTATCTATCTAATATTTAATACAGTAAGCAAGTAACGCTATTGTGGCCCATTTCTGTACGGTACAATATTTTGATAACTCGAAGCCTTGAGGCACGACGTACATTCCTAATGTCCCAATGTAACCTAATGTCTTTAACGAGAAAATAATTTCTACGACGTTCCTTTCAGTTTGTTATCCAAACTAATTTGTTATTATTGTGTAACGTAACTATTTGAAGCTACTTTAACTGGAAAAATGGTAAATATCATTTGGCAAAAATTTCAATTAAGATGTAATCTAATAAGTTTATTAGATGTAATCTAATAAATAAATCATGTATTTTGTAGAGTGAAATTTATTGATCCGTATATTTCGACTATTTAAAGATATTGTAAATAGTATAAAAACGGCATGTAATGTAAGCATATTAAAATTAGTATGAGACCTATTATGGCGCAGCAGGATAGCTTTCAACTGTAAACACGATCGATTATGGGTTCGATTCTCATTCGAGAAAATGATTATATTTAAATGACTTTCACATTGTCACGCGGCGCTGAGTTTTACCAGTCAACATGCAATTTGTCGAATTTGGCGGGAAGCACAGTGCGGAGTGTCTTGGAACTAGATTAGACAACCTAGTGTCAAGACATTCCGCTGACTCTGTAGATTTAAAATGATTTATAGCAATTTATATTGTAAAATCGCTGTAAAACGGTGCTTGGACGTAATTTGTTATTTTTATTCGTTCCTTTTTTTAATTGATCGTTCTAACTTTTTTTAAATAGGCGTTTTATAATGAGTTACCGCTACCGACTTAAAGTTTTATCTACCTTTAAATTATAGTGACAGGCAAAGCTGTATTAACTAAAGTCGGAATACTTTGCGAAATTTATTGCAGCAGTGCATACAACCCCTTGTAGGATACTAAAATAACATAGCAATCCTCTTTGTTCTTAATATTTTATGCATTCTTTCACTGTTTACCAAAACACACACTGAATTGTTAGCTTCAAACATTGAAATAAAATACTTGTATATACTCAGTCTCTAAAATGTTATTATTTGTATGACAATCTGAGGCCATCCTGGTTTAGCAGGACAGCATCTGACTGTCAACTTGTTTGGTAGTGGGTTCTTCTTTCTTGGAGAAGAGATTACCATGTTGTTTAAAATATCTCCGTTCTAGTGACTTAATGTCACTGCGCGGTAATGAGGTTTAATTTTTTTTAATTGTTCTAAAATTCATTATATTATTATTTGATCTAAAAATTATAAAATATATACTTAGTACTGTATAGCTATAATAGAAGACGTAACTATTTTAAATACAAATTACATTTGTATCTTGTTAGCCTACAAAACGATATTGGACTTCTAAGTCCAATGTCTGGATATCTATATTCAGATCTGAATATCTAAAAGCAATCGGAATGTTCTCAATTGAGAATCAATTTATAAAATAAATCTCTTTTTCTTTTTATCATTACATATAAATGAAATAAAGAAAATAATGTATAAATAAGAAGAGTAAAATAGAACCTAAAACTACGCTGTCCCACTGCACCACGATGGCTTCAATAAATATTATATATAGACAATTGAATCCTTTATTAAATACATCAAGCCGAATTTACAATATATTTTTTTATAAAATTTGGGTTTTTTTTTCTACATACAGCTATTACAATGGCACTACATAAGTAATATAATAGATAATTAAAATAATCTCTGGAAATATACATAAGTATTATAATAGATAATTAAAATAATCTCTGGAAATGAAATAACTTTATTTAATTTGAAATGTATCACTGACATCTATTGACTCAAAACACTCCTTTCTGCCCTTTCCATCTTAACTCAGCATTGTCTATCTAGGACCGTGGAATGAAAATCATTATACCCCAGACTAGGAAACGAACCAATAACTGACCATTTATCTTTTCCACAATTTTGACGAAAAAAGTGAGTTTAAAGAAAAAAATAATAAACCTACCTGTAATATATGCCACAGGTAATATCTTCTTGGTTTACTATATGAACATCTGCGAGGTCATCGCGTTCTGTTCGTCGAAGTAAACAAAGCGATACTGTGGTTTCTTGATTAAACAAATTGCTTGATTGTACAACTCTAATTTACACAGAACTTAACTTATCAAGCCCGAGGCGTAGACGTGACTTTGTAGTAGCGTCCGTTTTAATGACCTTTTTATTGAGAAAAATTTAATTTTATGTTTACTATTTTGAAATATTGAATTATATTTAGCCGTAAATTAAATATTAAATGTATATTATGTATGTAATGTTTACATGTTATTTATTACTCAGTGGTGAATACATAGAATGGAAGAAGGTTCAATTTTCTTCAGTTAAGTTGAAGAAATAACATTTTTTTTATTTGAAAGTTAATTTAAACGTCAGAAACAATTTTTTTAGCTTCACGATTTTATCCCGCATAGGAGGGTAGACAGAAAGTAAGACAGTATCAAGACACTTCCTAATTCATTTTCCACCGAATAAGAGACATTGCGTGTTGAATGGTGGAACTTAACGCCGCACTTTGTCTTTCCAGAGCATAGAAGTAAAACTAATATAAATGTAATCGAACCCACAGCCGGTGGCGTTTACAGTTGACGCTGTCCCACTGCGCCACGACCGGCCTCCTATACAAAATTGATTAAATATTTTAAAATGTTTCCAAGGAGTGAAAGAAAGATGTGTGCTAATTGCATCATCAGAATGCGAGTTACAGACATTGGTCACCACTCTGAAAGAAGAGTGTGAAAGTATTGGTCTAAACCTATACGAGTAAAAATAAGATTCTAGTATTGGAAAGAGATGAAGAAAGAATGGAATATATGATTAGGGTAGATAGAAGATATTAGAACAAGTACATTTACTTGTTCTAATATTTTTCTTCTTTTAATAGTTGGTATATCTGGGAAATATGTTTAGTAAAGATGGAAGATACAAAATGGATGTGGAAAGGCTTATCGCTGCCGGTAACAGGGTTAACGGTGCTCTTGCTGCATTGATGCGACGACAAAACGTCAGCATCACGCACGTCTTGCCGTTCACAATCAGCACTGATACCGAAGTCGTTATACAGCAGCGAAACATGGGTGTGTCAAAAGAAGAATGAAAGAAAGATGAATACAGTAGAGATGCGATCTCTTCGTCGGATATGCGGATTCAGTTTAGCGACCGTATATGCACCAAGGAGATACGCAGAATGGCAAGCGCAAGCGTGAATGTCATAGTAAGAATGAAGAAGAACGTGCTCAGGTGGTGTGGGCACGTTGAGAGAATGAGTGATGAAAGAAAGGTAAGAAACACTTATGAAGCAAAAGGGAGTGGTACGAGAGGTCGGAGGAGACCTCGATTGACCTTCGAAAATCGACGATACTGGAGGAAGGTCATGTAAAAAGCATGAGGATCTCCCGTAGGGCATATATGAAGAGGACTGTGGAAAAGGCGAAAGAGGTATGCAGGAACCGTGGCGTTTGGTGCCCCGTCTCTTCTGACTACCCAGCAAGGGATAAAGCGTGAAGCTAAAAAAAATTAAAATGTAACGTTGCCTCTTATTTTCCTTCACCTAAGTTCACTTTTTGACACGCAAATTAATCCAAAATGTAATTAAATAGACGAGCCCCGTGGAGATGATTCTAAAGATCTTACCAAAATGTGTATATTTGGCCACTCTCTCTTAATGTAATTCCATTGTTCTGTATTGTTCCGAGTTTTTTTTAGACACTGACGTGCCTGCTGAGCCTCTATTTGATGATCATTAATCTTCGTACAACAACCTTCTGTTTTGCTCGTTATGGCAAATTAGAAAGTATCATTTTAGTGGAACTTGTGATTTGTTGTTATATCTAATATGATTTTAATAGGAATAGTTTTATCTAGCAACTCTATTTATATGGACTTTTTGAACTTTGTCAGATTGATGATGTATTTTGTACACGTTTTATAAAAAATTAGGCCATCAACAGTTACATGTTCGTAGTTTTAACTGTAAGAAGTAATATCCCAATATTTCCATGTCTATAGAAAATCGTTTTTTAATTAGTACTACAGAGAGCACATGACTTTTTGCTCATGTAGTATGTTTTTATATACATTCAAATTTTATTTTTCTGTCTAAGAATGTGTATAATGACTGAATAACGATAATATTTTATATTATGCTAGTAAAGTATATGTGTATTCTATTATACACATTTATAGTAGTTGAGGGCTTTTCGAGTCTTAAAGTTCATGGATTATTTTTACTCATCTTACGCTAACTTTAAATGATAAATTATCATTTTGTAGAGATCTTCTTAATGCTAAGGATGCTTAAGGAATCCTATATACACTGAGTGTAATAGTAATATGTAATGATATAAGCAACTTTTGCATTTTACTCGGAAGATACGATTGTTTGTATAGTGACTTTCTCAAAGATTTTCGTAAATTTTATATTAACGGAGATGTCATTGGCATTTATTTAATGAAAATTAAATTACTACAAGTTAATCTATTTTTTATGTTTTGTTTTCTTAACATTGATAATTTAAACACATCTATTATAAATGTACTTAGATAATTTTTTTAAATATTAAATTATATGTTTTCTGTTTACTAAAATATAAATTCCGTGTAACGCAAAGTGTCATATGTAGATAAATAGATAGATAAATATTCATCTCGCTATAGATAGCTAACAGTTCACTTCAAACCATTGTACTCAGTAATTTTACTCCATTACAAAGTTAAGACATCGACGTCAAAATGTTTATTAAATAAAATCAGTATGATAGTATGTGCTGCTGTTAGTTTCAATATCTAGTTTAGTGTGTGGAAAATTTTTCAGTGAAAGCTCGGTCGGTATAGTGTTGCCAAAATATCGTGATATTTTAAATTTCTAACACATCTTATTAGTTTCTTTAAAAAATTAAAAATATACTACTTGGTATTTTATTAAATATCGATTAAAATAATAATTAAATATTATTTAACTCGCGTTCAATTCGCATATAAAAATAATTAATTATTAATATTTTTTTTATTTCAAGTATACTCATAGTAAGGATTTTTGATTTTTGCGACTTTTAAACATTTTTAAACTTTTTCTCGACTATTATGGTATTCTGAAATACGTTTTATAAAACATAAAGAAAATTTAGACAGATTTAAAATTTACTTAAAATAAATGATTGACTATTATAATGTTCATTAAAATTTACTTAATTTCACTGAATTTGTTAGTGCTGTAGAAAATATGATGTTATTTAATAAGATGTTTTATCTTAAAAATCTACCTGTGAACATGAAATCCTATAAAGTGCTCGAAACGTCGGGATAAAATGTATTTTCGAATACCAGTATACGCGACTAACCTGAAAAAGATTCATTTCAAATGATATCACTTATTTTCAATAAGAACTATTTGCTTATTTATCAGTAGTTTTTCCCTATTTACACGGCAAAATACTTTAAGACAACTAACTTACTTATACTATTTACTTATTTCTTGTATATATATCAGTGTTTTTAATTTCTTATGTTGCAACTAAAGTGTTCAGAACAATGGAGACGTCTGAAATGACTATAGTAATTTAGGGTTTCGTGGCACAATATTTGAGACAGTTTTGAGTTCTTTAAATTCAACATGACCTCACTTGGGATACCTACAGAGGCGCCGGTCCATACTTTGCTATTTACTTCGGCGTACACGCAGAAAGTTGTAAATGTTATTCATAAAAAGGTAAGTTTTTTACATTTATATATATATATATATATATATATATATATATATATATATATATATATATATATATATATATGTATGGTACGGGTATGTTAAATATTTTATAAGATCTTTGATTTCCGTGATTATTTTTAAATTTTTATCGCTTATATTTTGATATTCTAACATACATTTTTGACAAGTCGTCTTTGCGGATATTTTGCCATAGTCTGTTGTCAAAATTTAAGTCTACCTGCAAATTTTCATATACCAAAATATACGCAAATAATCCGTTTAAGATAGTATTATTAATAACATATATATTAAATTTAATTTGTGTGTAAATGATATGTCCATGTTTTTAATCAAATTTCCTTATATAATAATCTTATATAAGCTCGTCGCCTTTAATAGAAATCATAAGATCAAATAAAAAAAAATATATATATAAATGACAATCGGCGTATATAAAAAATCAGCAACCTTCTTGTAAGTAAATGAAACATAAGTAAAAGATATAGTTTGTTTCACTAAAAATAGACTATTCGAGACCTCATAGGAATCATCTATCTTGAGAATGTCAGTTAAAACTAAAAGTAACAGGAACTGTCGAAAGTAACAGAAAACTCGACAGAAATAACTTTTTAAGACCTTATAATATAATCTTCAATTTTTTCTCCAATAGCGTCGTGGCGCAGATAGATAGTTGTGGGTTTGATTCCTGCTGAGGAATTGTTATATTATAAATTTATTTTTATATCTCCGTTCTTATAAGTTGAGTTCACCACTTAACAAGCTAGGTCTTGTTTTCGGGTGAAATATAGTCAACGGAGTGTTGTGACACTAGGTTATCTCTGACTACCTTGCGTCAAGACATTTCATTTTTTTCTATTATATAATACACTTTTTTTTATTATAAAAGAAATATGTGAACATCACGCATTTCCATGACACATTGGCGTTACCAATATTAGCTAAGTGAGATGATGATTCTCTAACTATACCAGAATCTAAAAAAATATTTATATACCTAAATTATTTTCACTTTCTTTCTCTGGTAAGGCAAAGTGCGGCGTTGAGTTCCACTACTCAACACGCAAAATCTTGAATTCAGTGGAAACAAAAGTACGGAGTGCCTTGACTAGATTCTTCTGTCTACCTTGTTAAAAAAATATATATATATATATATATATATAAAAAAATATATAGAATTGTGACAAGTGGTAGGTCATAGAGATCGCTAAATTATGTCAAGTCCATCGTTAAATATGTATACGCATATACGCAACGAGGCCTGAAACATATATATTTACCGAGATATTTAATTAAACACTCCACTGGCTGATAACAAAGGAGCAAACAAGACGTCACGGACGTCACGAGCATTCACAAATATCCACCTATTTATTGTCTTGTACTTAATACAATTTAATCTTCAATAAGCCTCTCCCGTAGAAATGGCATTTTTTGAGAAGATATTAAAATATAACGATAATTTTATATGAGAATAACATAACGAGATATGAATAAATTTGTTATTTTTTTTTGTTGTAAGTTGCAGCCCACCATTTTGTTTTTATTGATTTTATACTTTATAATCTTTCTCTCATAAGTTCCAGTTGAAATTTCGGGAAATGTTTGCTCTGTGCTTCTCTATATGCTCCAGGGAATATGATTACCAAATTTCAGCATATTACTTTCGGTAATTTTGGCTGTGTTATGTTTATCAGTTACTCAGAAATAGGAAGTCTTCAAGTGTAGATAATACATATTATTTTTATAGTGATGTAAATAGTTACCAAAGAAATTAGTTTACCTTCTGTACTACTAATTTATATAAAGAAGCCTTATTTTATTCTATAATTGTATTGGAATCAAACGGTAAATTTCGTTTTGCACAGGTTTTGACGTCAGGCGCAGATTTGATACATAAGTATATTGAAATACTGTAAATTAACCTAATATTTATTTATGATATAACATTTTTGAAACATCTTGCTTTACTTTACCAGATAAAAAATAGAATAAATAGAAATTGTTAATAGAAATAGTAAGAGGCCTCTTACTGCAGTGGGGCAGCGTAGGATTGACGTTATTGTTTGTAGGTTCTATTACCAGCAGCCAGCTGCATCAAAATTCTTATAAGTTTGTTACAACTTATTTATATATTTGTTTTAAAATCTATTTCTTAAAGTGTATTTCTAAGATACATATAATGGTTTGGTGAGAGACAGTTTTTTCATAAAGAAATTTTTATATTTATAATTTGTTATCATTTCGCCGCAGTCAACGGAGTGTCTGGACACTAGGTTTTCTCAGACTTTACTGCGTTACAGAATACACTTTGAAGCTGTTTTTTTAATACAACAGTAGAGGCTAGTTGCAACGAGATCTTAATTTTGTATATTCACGGTACATATACCAAATTAACATTTTTTACAATTATTGTGCCTATTTCTCTGTCTGTTCGTTCTGGCGAATCTCTAGAACGCCTGGGCCAATTCTGATGGGACTTTCACTGGAAAATAACAGATCTAATAAAGAGCAACATAAACTATTTTAGTTTTTAAGTTTATCTATGGGCACAGCTAGCAATAAATATAAGCCTAGCTTATTTGAAGCTTCATGTGTAAATATGTATGTAAAATGAGCATACTAATCTCCTATTAGCTAATGTAATAGAATACTTTTTATGTTAAAAATTATCAATTTATTAATATTAATTTAAGGTTATAATCAATAATAATAAAAAATGATATTTTAAATGAAATTATTTTTAACGGACAAATCGTGTATATTCGAAAATACATTCTAGGAAACACGATGTTTCGAACACTTCACTCGGCATTCGTCTATCAGTTGATACCAAAATTTTGTATCAACTGACAGACGAATACCACCTCAGTCTACCTGTGACCACGGACTACTTTAAAGGGTTCGAAACGACAGATTTTCAAAAATGTATTTTCGAATACCAAAATACACGCGATTTATCTGTTTAAAATAGTGTGAGAATGTGTAAGAATCGCATAAATCAAAGATTTTATTATATGAAACGGTAATTTATCTGCCTTTAATATCAAATAAATGAAAAAGATAATAAAAGCATACGAAATTGGTTAAATTGAGCGATAAGCCATTTTACAAATGACTTTGAGGCACTGAGCGTGAGTAATCTAGTACTAAAGTAATGTTACATATTACTAGAATATAACATCTTTCCAAATGATAATATAAATATAAGGTATATAATTTTTATTTCCTTACTTATAATATAAGAATAACAAATCATTATGAAATAGTCTTATAATAGGTAAATAAATTAGACGATTCTGTCTTGTCTGTTTTTGTTAGTGTAATTGAAATGTGAACAGAATAAGAAATAAACAAAGAGTCAAATTTCCCTCCTCACTTTAATGAAATAAATACATAATAATAATACATGTTTTAAAAAAGAATTTGTTTTTGTTTACATTCACGCTTTATCCCTTGCGTAGTAGTCAAAAATCGTAAATGTAAGAAATAAATAAAAAAACGTAATTTTTACATGAACGAAAAAATCTATATTTTTTAATGAAATATTCTAGTAGTCCGTGGTCACAGGTAGACTGGTCTACCACACTGGTAGACTCGAAACTACTCGAAACGTCAGGTGTCCAAAAAAAATTGTATTTTCGAATACCAAAATATACGTGATTAATCCGGTTAAAATAGTTCAACCATTTAAAAAAATCGCGAAAATCAAAGATCTTATTATCAAAACCATATTTGTTTATATTTTATTATTTTAAAGTGTTATTTTACAATAAGGAGATTTTTTAAAAAAAACTTATCGTCCTTAGTGTTAAATAACACATTAAAACAGTAAAATGTTTCATAAAAATGCATAGTCTCTTGCCAAACGAAAACTAAATGTGTAAAAATCTCTCTTACAATATAAATAAGTTGTAACAAAACATATAATTTCATTTTTTAAAAAAACAGTTATACAGTCGATACTACAGAAGATGGTACATTTAAGAATATAGGATAGGCTAGAATAACTATTTATAAAAAAAAGTTAAAAAAAATAATATGTTTATACTAACGCGAGACAAAACTTGGCACTTGGGTATAAAAATATTTTTATAAATTTTAACGGAGGTTACGTACAAATCTCAATATTTATATTAGATTTGTATCACACGCGTTGAATTTTACAGCCGTTTTTATGATTCCATTCAAATTGATTTGATTTTTCGAACTCGTTACCTCTGCGTACTCTATGGGTTTATATTAACTGTCTTTTTGGATGTGTATGATAATTCTTGTAGACCTTTTTATAGCTTTACTTACACAAATTTTATCATCTAGGTCACTGTTGTGTCGAAGATAAATATACCTTTATCTATGTATAGTCAACTTTCATAATTTTGCAGGCTTAGTTAATAAATAGGATTTATTTTCTAAGTATGTAAAATTAATTGATTATCTGTTGTAATATATTAAATATTTAAACTAGATGTCAATGTTAGAGTTAACATTTTTTATTCTATTATAATTGACTCCATGCGACGCATGGACTTGTAAGCTTCACTAGTTTTGTAACGACTAAAATATACGAGAACTAGTCAAAAATGACTTTTTTCAACATCAAGTTTTTATATTAGCTATCCCACTAATGATTTAATGTCTCCAATAGCATTTCATAAATATACAAAAGTTTAACAGATTTGAGTTCCCAATAATTATTAAATCAACAAGTTAAGAACTGTTAGGGCGGTGAAAATTATTAAGCAAATTGTCCCTAGTTAAGAGAATACACTCTATTAAAAGTTGAATAACCTCAATTAAGGAACACAAATGAATGGTTATCAAACAATTTCCTTTTGTTAAATGTTTATAATTTATATATTTTTTTTTTCGGCTTACTTTGGTTTTCAATAATAATTATTGATTGTATATTATTTTCAAGATTGTTTTGTCTTTTATTGTTAGCTTCACTATTTTATGCCGTATAGCAACCGAGACAGGAAGTACCTAGTGTCAAGATACTTTGTAATCCGCTCTCCACCGAATTTGAGTTATTACGTGTTGAGTTGCGGCGCTCATCGCCACGTTTTAGGATATTTTAATGGTGATTACAGTCAGACGCTGTCCTACGGCGTCATGACCGGTCTTGTGTATTCTTACATTATTTTACTCTTAAAAGTTAAAAATCAGCAAAAACACAAAGTATTTCAGTTGCAAAATACGCAGGTGTCATATTGTATGTCCAACACAGTTAGAAAAATGTTACAGAACATTCCCGGGAGCCCTGAATTTAGATTGAAATGATTTTTGAATTTAATTCTAATGTCCCCAGTGTAATTTAACTTTGGTTGAAAAAATACTTTG